>KN882901.1:92362-110793 GCA_000934455.1 Apostichopus parvimensis
GGCAGCTGTGATTTACCATAGCCTGTAATACTAATAGGCCTAATTTAGGACTAACGTTAGACCTAGTCTACTCTAACTTAAGTCTAATCATGGTCTAACTTTATTTGTGTTCAGCATGAAGGTATTTACTCTAAATGTTATTAATATATCCGGAACTCTTTTAAGGAATTTACTTACAATGCAAATACTTCACCAAATTTCCAAAAGCCAACTTCAAATGGGCAACGTTTACGGTAACCCGCGGCACTTTCCTTTGTAGACTACCTGGCTAGGCCCACATGCATTAGTAACGTTGAATGTACGCTATTGTGTTAGTAACGATACGATCCGATCGGGTGTCCTGTCACCGAACACAGAAAGAACTGCTTATGTATGTGGGCGTTGTTTCGTTACGTGTAAATTTGCCAGTTAAAATAGAAACTCTTATTTTCTTAAATATTCCAAATTAATGGAAGAAAAAGTAAAAACGCGAAGATTTCAATGTAATTAGAGGAACCTTAAAGTTTCGTTCCGTTTCATTCCTCAAAGGAAGTGAAATTGATTGAACAAGAAGACCCTAGACTTAGGTTTATCTGGTGTCAGGTAAACCTATCCCCGAGGTAAACCTAAGTACCATCTATCATGCGTTGAAGTAAACCCAAATACCAGTTTTACGTAAGCGAAACGAAATTCGGGGCGGCTCGTTGATTGTGAGGAAGCACTTTTCTAAGCATCAATATTTGTGACACAAATTGTAAGGTTCAGAAAATGTTTTTGACTAGTAATTGGAATCTCAATGTATGAAGAAGTGCTGGTCTAAACCTTTTCATTGCATTTTGTGGGAAGTCAGATCTCCAAGTGCAAAATAGTGTTTTTTCACTACCGGTTATCGTGGTTTTCTTGCGAGGTGTATACGGCGTAACTTTCGATGTAGGCTAAGAGGTAGGATAGGCCAAGGCCTACCTAGTTCTCATGAATTGTTACATACATTCGATTTAATGCCTAACGGGAGGAACTCGTATAAATAGTAACAGACTGGCACATTGTCATAATTAAGAGTTTTGCACTGATTGTATCGATCGTTTGTGCTCCTAGTAGCGCTGTTTTCTTGGTTACTCTTATTCTTATCGGCTTAAGTATGTGCTAGCTCTGTGGTTGAGTATTTTGGAAAGATTATACGATATTGTACGTCTTTACGCGCGTATAATCCCTATTCAGGGGCACTAGAGCGAAGCCCTAAGCCGCGTTCACACGGCGCAGACACCGCGTAGAAAATTGCGTACAGAAAAGTATTTCAAAGTATAATCGCGTATAATCGCGTAGATAAACGTAGAGTGGGGAGAATGAATCCTTATAATAAAGTGTTCTCTGTGTTCCCTAGGTTAATACCTCCAACGAACATTCCTTATTTTTATTCAAATAATAGCATTTGGAGTATCTAATTAAAGTAATTTTGCTCTTATTTCAACTATATAACTTCATTTTCAGAGTTAACACAAACACATAAACTTAGTAAACTGATCAGTCGATGATTTTACATTCTGTGAATTCAGTTTCAGGTATGTATTTTAAAAGAGATTTTTTTTTAATGAAAGCTGCTCCTTCCATTTTCAGGGATTTCTTTATCAATCATCGGAATTTGGGCTGTTGCCAGTAGAAGAAAAGCCAATGCGTGTTTTTGCTAGTTAACACTACGAACATAAACACAGGATTGGTTAACAGTTGTCTGTTAAAGTCGGTACTATATCCGTAACATAAGCTTTATACTACTGTTGTTATGGGATTGCTCTCAATAGCCTGTACAGTAACTGATGTTTGTTGTCATTCAGGAAAATGCCATTGGGAACTTGACTTTAGACAATCTAGTTTTAAAGGACTGGTATGGTTTGGCAAGTTGTAAAATTCTATTCCTGTTAATCACAGCTTAGATAAAGATTTGAAGGTTATCTCTGCCTATAAAAAAAGAAAAAGAAAATTATAATTTTGCCCTCCCTTACCCAACCTTTGCAACCTCATTTTCATTTTCAGGAGATATATAGTGACACATTTTGTTTCAAAATAAATTATCTGCATGATTAATGTTGCTAATATGAAACCGGACCTTTAATATTCCTTGAATTTGCTTCTTCTGGAATGATATCTGGCTGGATCGAAGACGGCAGTTTACAGTTGTGGAGCCTTCAAAGGGAAATAAAATAAGAAAGTTAATAAATACATTTCACATATTATGAACTCGAAGAATATCTTGTGCCATCACGTTATTAAATGAGCTGGATATGAATGGATTTATTTGCATCATGTTAGCTGTGAAGAGTGGTGTTTGGAAGGTGAATATGTATCGGCCCACTTTTGGTGATGAGTAATACAAAAACAAACACGTGTGATATAACACAAAAGGTTATATAAATCCGCTATGCGTAAACTTACAAAATATTAAATTAATACAAACAAACCCATCATTTTGCACCATACCAGGAATATTATAAATAAACACACAGTGCAGTTAAAAACAGATTCATACGCGACCCTGACAATTTTACTTTTATAAAACACAGGTATCTAGACCAAATACTGAATTACCCTCATTAATGGACGCTCCTCTAAAATGGATTTAACTAACAACAACGCACGTCATTCCCCCTCTACTACCATCGAGAAAGGTGTACATAATAATGTCCTATATCATGTTTTTGATATTTCGTAGTTCGGCATGTCTATAGGATACAGTACTTGAATTTTTGTTAGCTCATTTGGATTTGCTCATGTTTATTTTATTTGTTTATGGTTTTAATTTGAGTTTGGTTTTAAGTTCTAATGTCTCGTCTTATTCAACTTATACTAAGAAGTCTCCATCCCAGACAGATCCACCCTACTCTCACACATGGACAAAAAAGTTACAATTTAATGTTAACTGCACAGTAGCTATTGTGAAATGCTGAGTAGCAAATTCAAATTTACAAATCCTTTAAAATAGCGTAACAATATAAACTACACGTTTTTAAATATGACTTTGATAAACTCAACTGGTGTAGATTATGACTGCACGATGTCCTGCTCCTATTCTCTTAATATGTGTACCTCTATTGTTAACCCTCTGACTAACCCAACCCCCCCCCCTCCCACACCCACGAAAGGCAAGTAAGGTGATATACCACTTACCATATTTCCTTGAATAATGGTGACTTTATTCCATAGTTTATTAATCCGATCACTTCTTCCTCTGTAAATTCTTGTTTCTGTATTCCTGCACTGATGGATATCTTCTCTACTGATGATAGGCTTGATAAACAAAGACCGGACTCAAGTCTGATATCTTTACCGTCAAATCCACTGAAGGACCATGTTAGGAATATATGAAATATTGGTATCTGAAGAATAGGCAAGCAAGATCACAGTTATATTATGTTTCCTTAATAATAGACAAATACATTGTAAACCTATAGCAAGGATTTTACATGTATCAAACAAATGACCAAATAATCAACGAACGGCTATACATGTTAATAAACAAGAAATATACACATAAATGATTTGCATTACATAAATTATCTAAGTTTTCACATAATGAACTTCACAATTAACTGATAACTTTAAAAAAACAAAATTGACAGTTATGTTTTCGTATGCACGTTTCATTTCATTTAATGCAGAAACTTATGAAACGCCTAACACTGTATCCACGCTAGATATGAACTGTATTGTGACCAAATAAAAATGTTATCAAAATGTTTTATATCAATTTACGGAATAATATGAATCACATTTATGTTTTAAATCATATCATTTTTATCCAGATTAAATGATTAAGACCCCGCTCAAATGTTGTTCGTTCTACAGTTACTATAGTTGATCAAGTTGGTACATGTATGTATTACTACAGACAAACCAGCCGAGGCCAGATAACGTTCCTGTCGTGCAGAGCCCGCTACAATCGATTTCTCTTCCTGATAGCTGCAGTTCATCATTTAAAATTAAACTGAAATTTCTGACTGCAACGATGTTAACTAGTACCTACACTTTGTAAGCAATGTTTCAACATTCACAATATACAATTGTAAGCATCAGATATGTTGTGTGCTTATATGTTCTTAAATCATTAAACTCAGAAACCCCAAACGAATGACAATAACAAATATATATTTACAATCGTTTTAAGGTTGGCTCGGAAATAAATAATTTAGCCATCCCCCCCTGGTTATTCTTTCAGTGAATAATTTATTTCCCCTCTTTTCCTATTACTACATTAATGTATTACAACGGCCAATCAAGCCGATGTTAAAAACTTTCTGCCGTTAGTTGCAGGCGACAATGGACTTCCGTTCCCGGGAGACACAAAGGCAGTTCCATACATATCATAATGTACATTCTACATTGAACACTAGCTAGAGAGATGTGACTAATGGCCTAATAATTTTTAATTAATGTTATACTATTCACAAAATCTTCAGCTTGGTCTAGTACTTCGAAAAAAATAGTCAGTCAGAGAGATACTGTTTAGAAATCCCCTCACATCAGATTGGCTTATCGATAGACTCTAAGCGACCAGATTAGAAAGTTTGATTAGAATAATTAGCCAACTGTGAATAAACTAAAAGACTGTTTAACCAAAGAGTGACGATTTCAGCAAATTGTAAAACCACTTTGAAATCAGTTTGAACAATGCCTAGAATGATTTTAAGTTTGCCTATTTTAATTATTTATCTCATACTTCCCTAACTTGGTACTTGGTTGGTGTTATCTGTTATCGATCAGCCAGCACCCATTCACGCTTTCCAACCTTACAGTGATCTAATATACAACACCGTTACTTTCCTGTATATGTCACAGTATTTAGTAGAGCGAGTAACATCAATAATGACCAAGTCAGACAGTAGTAACAATAAAGGCCTCTCGGATTAAATCAAAATCAAAACGACATTTTAAATTCAGTTAGGCATATTGTATCATTCTGACAAAAATAATCTACTCATTTAACCATGTATGTATTTGAAGGAAGTTGGCCTAGCCTATACCTGATTGATGTCCATTAGTTAGAACCAGTTATGGAAGCTATATTGCAACCCCTAGTGATAAAACAGAAACAATGTTACCGTTGCTGATAATCTCCTTTCCAAGTGGTTTATAATACACTCGTATGCGTAAGGCACCATGCCTATATCGTTCACATTTATTACACCTACTTTCAGCTATTTTAATAACATCAGCAAACCGTAAACGATATTTTCGCTAAAAAGACGTAACTCCAGTTGTATGTCGCAGGGAACGAATGACACACTAGCTAAACGTACACAATGAATGTTACAATGGTAATACAGTGTGTACGTACGTAGATCACTGTATACGGCAGGTTGCGTGTGCTTTGGAAACATGTGTATATGATTGGAATGTAAAGATGAAAGGAAGCTTCCTGGAATTTTTTTTTTAATTGTCTATTTGGTTTATGCATAGAAATTGCACTAGGAAGAATGCTGACACAGAGTATCGCCATGTGTTTAAGCAGTGAAACCTCGAACAAATGTGATAGCTCTTTGCGTTGTACGGCAAAACGCCATGTCATTTGTAACGCTTCATACATACATTGTGCATTCGACTTTGAAATTGAATTTGATTTTACCCATTTTTTCGAAAGAGTAGGTGTACTTTTTTAAACAGAGACATGTTATGGCGACCAGAGTGGTAAGTACTATACTCCTGACCATAGGCGTAGGAGCCCAATTGGGGGGGGGGGGGGGCGACGACTTGACCGGAAAATGTAGGGGGCGGGAGGGCTATAACGACTTGACCGAAAATTATAACCAAACTGTTTCACGCGCCCTGCGCGCGTCCAACATGTTAATGTGCATATCATATGCATAATCATTTGCCGTGTTACTACCCCACCATATTGGTTATAAGTTTTGGCCTTTTGGCTAAGATCATTAGTATTATCTGTTCCATTTCGAAAGGAATGGTGATGCACACTCAACGATGATTACACAGTCACAGTCTCGATGCAATGGGACTGAGGTTGAGAGCGGATCAGTCGTTCGGTAGTTTGGTTTTCGTGCCCAGGTTCTTTCCTGGGCGACGTTTCCTTAAAAAAAAGTTTTGGGAGGTCGTTACAACGATAATGATTATATAAGTTTAAAAATTGAATAACACATTGCAATTTATTCTTCTTTCAGATAGTGCCCGAAAATTATCAGAATATTTCCCGAATTTTCAAAAAAATATTTAAATATATTTTCTTCAGAGTAGGTTTTGGCCTACCTCAAAACTCAGATTACTGGAAGGCCTATACTGCCTATGTAAACTTAAAGTGTTGGGAATATATTGTAAATGGAGGATTTTTTGAATATTTGTACAATAAGTTCTAGATATGTTCATAGACTTGAATATTATATGCTTAAGTTATGACCAATAGGCTAACCTAATTTAGACTAAGTGCAATAGGCCTCAGTTAGGCTAAGCCTATTTTCCTAGTATTGAATTGTTAGTGATAAGCCCAGGACATGATAACCGTCATCCCATGTTATTCTGGCATGTGGATCTATCGTTCGGAATACAGTTTTAGGTAAACTGGGGTGGTGATAATTTTTGTCATTAGGCTTTAGTAATATCCCATCTCATAGGACAACCGAAGCCGGTCTAGGCCCTATAGGCTAACTATATCCAGGGTCCAGTGAATATCAATACAGCAGCTAAGCAGACGACACTAGTAAAGTAATTAGATTCCTATGTAATTGCTTTCTACTTTCGCTTTCTGAGAATGACCTGTGAAACTACAGTCCAGTGAGCCCACTGCCACATTTTTGACGATTTTCGAACCCAAATACGGCACACGATATCACCATTTCGAGTGATGTATGTCATCTTGATCCCTTTAGTTATGTCAAAGACGTAGTGTTTGTATTACGCGACGGTACTTTCTTGCCGTACCTGTAAGAAAAGCGCCACCAGTTGGATGAACGGCTTCCGAATACGTGGCATGACGGCATTCTCCCTACCTCAATTTCTATTGGATTATGATAGCAAAGAATAGATGGCGCACTTCCAAATACAGTGTTGACAAAACTACGATCCTTATTTAAATGAACTCGTTCAATGAATAGAGTTAAAAAAAAATTGAAATGAATCTGTGTGAGAGAGATAAACAATCTCTGAAGTCACGATTTTGTCCTTCGTCGTAAAGAAGGACATTGCAAATGGTCGTGTTGGAACTTTACACAATTAACAAGTCAACAACTAGCTATTCAAACTGTTTATAACAGACTGAAAGCTTTAGAGATCAAAATTCAACCAGAATGCAAAATGCATTGTGGTTTCGATGATGTATACTGGGCAGTTCTTCATGCATCTAACGTAATATATAGTGAGGGTGTACATGTTTACAAGGGTTTCACGTTTTAACCTCTGTTGACCCATATAACCTTTGACCTCCACGAAAAACAAAAGGCTTCTTTAACTCAATGTGGTACTTCTACACTCTAAATAAGAGGTAAGTATTGAGATATCGTGATTACAAGGTTTAAACATTTTAACCCCTGGTGAACCCAAATGACCTTAGCCCTCCACCAACAACAATATACCTTTTTGTATTTAATGTGGTACTTCTAAAGACTACATATGAAGTCTGCCCATGGTTTTCATTTTGAGATATCGTGTTAACAAGGGTTTCCCAATTTGACCCTTGGTGACCCTAAATGACCTTTGACCTCCATTAAAAACAATTGGCTTCTTACACTTAATGTGGTACTTCTACACATAAAATATGAAGTTGTTCTGACCTTCCCTTCTTGAGATTTCGTGTTTACAAGGTTTTTCACAATTTGACCCTTGTTGACCCCAAATGACCTTTGACCTCCAATAAAAACAATAGGCTCCTGGCACTAAATGTGGTTCTGCTACACACTAAATTTGAAGTTGGTCTGATCTTCCATTCTTGAGAGATCGTGTTCACAAGGTTTTCCCAGTTTGACCATTGGTGACCCCAAATTACATTTGACCTTCACCAAAATCAATAGGCTTTTTTTACTTAATGTGGTACTTCCACACACCAAATATGAAGTTGATCTTGCCCTTCCCTTCTTGAGATATCTTGTTTACAAGCTGGGCGTCACGAACGCACTCACACACACATACACACACATACAGACATACGCCATCATGCATGCAAAGGTAATTATTATCATCGAAACCAAAAATCAAAATGATTGAGAATTAATTTTCCGTAAACAAATCACTTACTAACAACTCATAGGCAGGGGTACCACACATATTATATAGACACTTGGATATGCAGAACTGACACTTTATCCGATAAAAAGCTATGAACATGCCGACAGAGAGTTTAAAATTTCCCGGCGTCTAAATAACGTCCGAACACCAAGGGTGCTTGTGCTAAACGAGATGAAAAGGGGAATACCTTTACCTTTTCCTCCGTACGTCCCCTTACTGAGAAACAAATACTTATTAGAAATTCTACTGTACGGTACATAAATATATTAACATATATAAAATGTCAAAATTTCGAGATGTTACATCGGTAATTTCAGACAAAACAACGTAATTTCTAAGATATCTTGGAAATGAGTCAAATGTTAAACAATGTTATATGTTGTATTACCATGCTTTGATAATAAAGTAGATACACTTGCACCACACATACAAACTTATCTGTTTGTCCAGTTACAGGCTAGCTGCGATTTTACGTCAATAACGTGACTTGATACTTCATGAAGCCCCCTTTTTTATGAGCAGGAAGGGGGGGGGGCGTTGTTAATGTTCACTGGCGGTGAAGCCAATGTCATTTATTACGTTAAAGGTTGTCTTTGTGGTAATTTCTTTTGAGTTAAATATTTATTTTATGACATCTACTATCAAATTTGGACACCGATGCAGTTTAGTACATAAAATAGTCACCTAGTCCATTATACTAGTGTTACATTAGACACATAAAGTCAAAACAATAAGCAATTTGAACGGAATGTGAACATGGTAATCTTGAGAAGTGACAATTTAAATGAATCATATGTCGAAGTTGATTTGTCGGTGGATATGAATATTAATTTTGCCGAAGTAAGACATTATAAGAGTTATATCTCAAGATGGTGTACAGTATATACTCGCACATTACATGTTGAGAACAAGAATTGCAAATGTATTGGTGTTCAGCAAGTGCTGACGGTCTTGGCTTACACCTGTCTTTGTTAGAAACACTTCCTGTTATTGCTGAAAACATTGTATGACGTAATGTTTGTTCTTTATAGCTGTACTTCTAATTGTATTCTATATAGCTATTAAACACGTTCTTAATGTAACGTTACTTACCTGATTTTTCGATGCAACATCTAGTATTTGAAGCGTAGATCTCTGTAGTAGTTTACTATCTTCCCTCTTAATGGTTGTTAATTCAGACGAAACTAAATCAGAAACTGTTTTTATAAATATGTCAGTTTTGTCTTCCTGTTCTAGCATGCACAAAATTGCAAACTTTTTACTTTCTTCTTTCTGCTGCAGGTATTGGATAATTTTCTCCCCGGCAATATTGTTAAGTCCACACGCAAATATGTACAAATACTGCAGGTCAAAAGGATCTAAATTTTGCAGAAACTTGTCGATACAATCAGTATTTCCACCAGATAATTGTTCTGCAACGTAATGTGCAGCATACCACTCACAAACGGTTTTGTGATAAAAGTGAACCTCTGTATTGTACTGAATATGGTCTTGTGCGTTTGCTGTGTCCGCTATAGTTAGAACTTCTTCTGCCACGAATATACCAATACGAAGATACTGGTTATAGAACTCATGTCCTAGCTGATTGCAAAGCTGCTCACGATTCCAAACAAGTTTCTGATTCTTTCCACTCAAAGCTTCAAAGGCGATTTTGTCTAGTTCTTTGTGTTTTTTGTCTAATAACTCAAAGTTTGTGACATTTTCGTCTTTCATTTTATTCTTCATATGACTGTGAAAGCAAGATATCATATACTTGAAAAAACTAGTTACAGATTTGAATGTTAAAGAATGTTCGTTTTCGTACGTCATGTGCGCAAACATAACAAAGAATAGAGGAACCTGACAGAGGTCATCTAGAATGGGATTTGCCTCCAATTTCCTCAAAAGCTCGTTCACTGCTTCTCCATATGTTCCAACAACAGCCTTTTCAACATACTTTCTACGCGCCTCTTCACCGAACCCTGTAAGCCGAACACGGTCGGAGTGAGGTGCAAAATCTTTTGGTAAACAAGATGGTCTTGTCGTTAGAATGACGTTAAACCCCCGAAACATATTTTTCTTCATGATGTGATAAATGTCTGTTTCTGTACTCTCTTGATCGGGATACTCGTCAAAGCCATCAAGTATAATCAACACGGAGTTCATTTGCTTCAATATTTCTTTTATATCGTCCTCACTTATATCTGAATCCATCGGTAGAATGAATTGTCTAATCGCACTAAAAATAGATTTAACTTCTCCAAGTTGCCGTAGACGTAAATATATAATAACGTCTTTTCCAGGTAATGAGGTCTTAGAGAGAGATTTGCACCAGTCATAAAGTAACTGTAAAGTCAACGTTGACTTGCCGTAGCCAGGATCACCTTCAAGGATCTGTCGCTTTGTTTTTAAACATTTTTCTTTGACTAATTCTTGATAGGATGACAATTTATCCCACTGTGCCTTTCCTTTGGATGTACCTGTCGTGTATTCAATATCGCCCTCAACAAATACCTTGTCCACGCAATACATCCTATCTTTAAGGTAGGGGATTGGTTGAACAGAATCGTAAAATATTTCATACTTTGCTTTTAACTGTTTGATAAAACTCTCAGCTTTCTCCGAGTAATCTGTGTTAAAAAGAATCATGTTTAGCAATGTATGTGAGTTTCAAATATATGGATTCGTTAATAATTTAAAATAAAATGTATCGAACATTACGCTTTTTGACGGGCAGTGTCACTCTGAATTAAGCAGCCTATTCAAAATAAGGATTTAAAAAAATAAAAAATATCAACATATCCATCAGTGACATGTGTTAAATATCCTTTGGTAGAACTACATGACAAGTATCATTAACATATCATCCACCAGAATAGAGTGTGTATATGTGTGTACTCATCATATAGCGATAATCCGCATAATCTTGGAATCATGTAGGATTACATAATTATCACTACAATACAGTGTATACGATAATAGGTGCTTACAAAATGTTGATCACATCATAACAAAATACATGTTCTTTGTTTTGTTAGTGTAATGTATATGATAAATTTACGATATTAACGTCAAGTTAATATTTTCTGCAACACATACCATTGGTATTTTCCATCATTGGGATACCCTGTGAAAAAGAAAAACATACCACTGGTTTTATTATACTTTCGAACGATAACATAAAGTCTTATATTTTGCATCAATAATACTTCCCATAGCGATCTCCCCTTACTAATTTTGATTTTTACAGAGAGCTAAGTGTCTAAAATTTGTTGAATATAATGGAGGCTGTTTGACACACATTGTACAGTTGCCGATACGATGTATCTTTTTAGCAAAGAATGTATGCCGAAATATTACACAATGTGACTGTTGGCTGCAAGAGGGACAACAACAATAATTTCGAATGTGAATTTATCGCATATATTTATATATATATATATATCAAAGTGTCAATGGCGCTTCAGTGTATCATGAATACTTGCTTACATCTTTAGATGATGAAAGCGATAAGACAGTGTCATGAAAAACATAATAATTACAAATCAACTCCAGTCAATAACCGCGAAAAGAGTAACCTAGTTTTCTGCTTCAAGAATATAGTGACTACCTACTTCACTAATAGAAAGAAAGTACAGTGTATTAATAAACATTACCTCACTTTCTGCATCACCACTCTTAATTCGTTTCATTTTAATTTTCCTCGCTGAAAAGAATACAAAAAACTCTTAAAAATCCTGATGTAGAATGTTGTGGGTAGCTAAAGATGTTGTCATTGAAAAAATTCTTACTTGACTTGCATGGTTTGAGTGAATCTATTACAATTTACAATTTTCTGTAAATCTGAAGTTCAGTTCTCGTACAGAAATAAATGCAATTATAGTGGATCAATTTGACCCTAAAGTAATTGTGCAATGAACATTACATCCTCTGTTCTATTTATATAGGAAAAACACATCAGGAATTAGTATAGTTTATCGGAAAAGAACTCTCGTTATCCTTAATGTTTCACTTTAATGAAATCATAATCTTGATAAAGAGTTGTGCAGTGTTTACTCTACCAGAAAGCAACTTTAAGTTGACTGTTTGTGCAGACGTCATGTGTACTTTACATAATGGACACGTTCATTCATTCACTAGTAAAGGAATTTAATTTCAGAAAGTTTTCTGCACGTATTAACAGCCCTATTATCATGCTTCTTATGTTGACATATTGTAGCTACGTCTAGTATTCTATGTTGCTGTGCATTCTTGTTGTAGTTGAGAAATGCTGATATACACATATAACCAAAATATGTATAACTTGTGTTACATTAATAGTATTATGTACCTCTTATTCTGCATACAATCACCACAGCGACTGTGATGATGATTATCATCGTGACCAATACGGCGATTATGGTTATTGTGGAGGTGTATGATCTCTGTTCTGTGGGAAGCACTATAAATAATAAAAAAAAAGGAAATGTAACAAACAACAGGTCACCATGAATAGACTTCTCAAAGCTGCGCATTAAACGAAACGTGTATTAACTTACTATTTGGAAAGAGCAGATCAATCTTCGTAGAAAGGCTGAATAGTTCAGCATTCTCTCCTAATGCGCGACACTCTACGGTAACTTTATTTTGAGTTGTTTGAGTAAAGTCAAAATTAACTGTCAGAGATACATCATACAAGTCACCCAACTGTGTCACCGTTAATTGATGTTGTGTAAAGTCAATGGGTGTTTCCCCTCGAAAGGCTCTCCATTCAAGAGCCACTTTAGGTCTTATTCCCAGCACCGAGCAAGTCAAAACGTCCTGAGGTTGTTTCTCCAGGACGCAATATTGTTGGTGATAACATCCATCTATGACTGGAAAAATTGGAGTTGGATCAACTGAAAGAAAATGATACATCAAATAGATTACGTTTTTGTTTAGCCCATTTGGTGTTAGATTTCGAGTATTTTGACCCCATAACTATTACGAGGTCAAATGGATCGAACCATTTGCCAAAACGAACAAATATCTTGTGATACTACATTCCATGATACCGAGTTTCTGTAGATTTAAGAAAATGTCTAATAGTTTAACATTACATTACAGTACAAGCTGTGTATAACCACATACTGTAACTAGGCATGACACATGTCCAGCTATCTAGATGCATACGTAAGTTCGTTTTGCCTATAAAAGTTTACTTGCGACTGTGGTTTAAAGTATTAGAGTGCATCGTTTACGAACAAAAACAGATTCGGCACAATTTTGCAAAGTTATTGATACACAAACATACGTTATCAGTATAACATGGACAATTCTGTAGCGTCCACGGGAGATTTCAATGATCTTCATTTCGTGTGGATTTGACATATACTGATATGGATATTGTTTTTGGCTTAGTGTTTGCCTGGTAGCAATCGAATAACAGGGAACTTTAAAAATCATAACAAACAAGGGTATTTTGGCAAGATAAATATTGATAAATAACAAGGCCGTCATTCTGAACTTACGTATAAACAGTTTCATAATTTGATGAAATAAAGTATTACGCAACTTGGGAAATGTATGCAAAGACCCATGTACTTCTGCTATTTTGGTGATACAGTAGAGACTGAGAAGCATAAAAGATAAAATGATATAAACCATCATACCCTTAACAAGCACATCGTACAACACAATGCCGCCACTGACACCATGATCGTAAACACACGAGTAGAGTCCTTCGTGTTCTACCAAAGTGTTCTGTAAAGAAAGACTGCCCTCTTCTTCTAGTTTGTATTCCTTGTTGCTGATTTTTGTGTGATTCCTTTTCTCAAAGATGCTAACATACAGAGTTTCAAAAGCATATTGTTGTGGTGACCACTTCCAAACGACTATATTTAATCCTGTGCAGGATAAATTCATTGCTGAATGTATATTCAAATATATTTTGATGGGAGTTGCTAATGAAGGGTAATCCATCTCTTTTTCAATCAAGAGAACGTTTTCTATTCCCACCAGATTCAGTGGTATACTTTTTGCTCGGCAGACCAAAATACTTAAAACAGATAACTCCCCGAAAGAGAACGTTGCTGTAACATGTGATGTATATGTCACGTTATCAGTTGTGAAATTCATGTAGTTTGATGGTAGGATGCGATCGCCACCATTAGTTCTTATCGTCCAACTCAGTTTGACTGCGGGACGGCTATCTCTGACAAAACAGTTGACCTCAACGGAATCAGCTGTCGACTTAGCACAGGTAGTACCGTATGTGTTTGAACAATCCTCGATGACGGGAATAGTTATAGCTGGTGTCACTATAAAAAAGAACAATGAAGAGTACATTCTCTTGTAATGAGTATTGATAGACAGGTGACTGTATGCAAGATATTGAACGACGATGACTGTTACATCGCGTTTCCATGTAAAGAACCGTAGATTATTTCAGAAATATCAGTGTGATATACATACAGTTGTTGTGATACTCCATTATTTGAGAGTTATTGTTACTCAAAGTGCCGGAAACTTCTAACATCTTTCGATGATTTGTTTTACTAATGAGATATACTAATTTTACATCATGTTAAACATTTACTAAAAGTAGCGTTTTGTATCTGGTAATTTGAACAACACGACAACATTCTGGTTGTGACCTTGATAAATTGCTATGGTGACATGTTAAACATTAAAATCTGATAATTACCATCGGTTTGCATGTAGTAATGTTTACATTTTATTTTCTTGATTATGTATTTATCCATTGTAGAAAATTGTATCCACCGGTGAAAAATACAATTGCATAATGTGATAAATTTAACGCTATACTGTCGTTAAAATTAAAAAAAAAATCATATTTTAACTCCACCACTGACGGCAGTCGTATAGCTAAAAAGCCTTTATTCTTTGGTCGTACTGATCACAAGAACATGGTCAGTACTGTGTCAGAAATGTGTCCTAACAGCAACGTTATGTTTTGTTTCAGTCTTTCTATTGTCGTAGATCATTGCTAATTTCTAACAAGTGTTATGTACTATTGGGATAGTGGAATTCATGAGATGTTTGAAATATTATATTTTGTTGTTGTGGAGTTTTGCTTGTTAAAAATGAATGTGCAGTTGTATAACATGGCCATGTAAGTGAGTTTACAGGTGGGTATACGATTGATTTAATTATACCGTTGTTGTAACGTATCCTAAACGGCATTCGTATAGATTATCATTACATATGTAAGCGGTACTGTGTCGCTAACAGTGAGACCTCTGCTCGGCAACACTTCTAAACAACAGCGTACGGGAATATAGACAAGACTTGCACTCTTAAACTGGAAAAAAGAATAATAACATGTTGTCCAAATCGATACATTTTTAATTAACAGTTATGCATTCGCAAAAAATCCGTTCACTAAACTATAATTAAACCATACGTTTTTGCACATTGTTTCTTTTATTACTTCCCTTTCATGTGAATTATTTCTCAAGTACGGAAGTTGATGCAAGCACCACGACACAATTGCTTTGTATAGGTATAAGTGTTTGTTTACTTCCTTTCTGTCCGTGAGTATACTATGGATAACGTTCCTGACAACTTTGTAATTATTTCAGTTTCGGTATGTACTTAAAAGATATTTTTTTTGTATTGATCAATGCGAACTGCTGATATATAAACTGAAATATAATATATCATTTATTTACTTAATGATTCAGAATAACCTTTGTTAAATATTAATTTAAACAGTGCTCTACTTCAAACAACTTTTGTTACTCGAACAGGAAGTACAGGAACCGATGAGGAAGTCCGAAAAAAATCCTGTGTGTATTATTTCCCAAGTTTTAGGCATCATTCTACCAATGATAACAAATCCTGAAGAAGTGAATAAATCAATGTTGAAATAATCTTACCCAACGGCAGCTTACTGAGTCACATGACAGATGACTAGTACAAAATAATGTGAATAACATGGACACGTAGCCTAGGATTATGGGCAAATTAAATACGATAAGGTTGCAATTACATAGATCCAATTTGTGGAATCGTCAATCCGATTGTTAATGTCAATGGTACTTTATGGGACTTAAGTTTACAATATTCACACTATCACAGCTACATACCGGTGGTGTGCAAAGAGATAACATACGAATCGCTAGCATCTGAATCGGTGATTGCTTTTGTAACTCGGAAGACAGATTCATGGTTTGTGGTCACGTTATTTATGAGTAACGATCCGTTTGGATAAATATCAAATTCTCCGGATACGTAACCGTCTCCACTTTTCTTGCCATTTTGTAGTAAGAGTATTCCCCTTCGATCCTTTACGTTGTACCAAGCTATTGCGAACAATGTTTCATTAAAGGAACACTGAATGAGCCCTCTCGTACCAATTTCAACATATTGTATCGATGTGCATTCTGTATTTTCGTCGGAATTTTCTGTAGACAAAGAGAAGGAACGCATTATGTAATGTTTCAGGAACTCAGCATAAATTGGCTTAAACTGATAAATTATACAATCAATATACGAACAAAGAACAGAAGAAGAAAAGGAAACGGAATTAAGAAATTCATACCATTTCGCTAAAAGTCGTGTAGATATGTATGTGTAAGTTTTAACAAAACAGTCACGACTGTACAGCTGCTAGTACACACTTGTAGTTTACGTACCGATGTTTCCGTTGTTTACTTTATTACTACTCACCTGAAGATGCTGCAAGTATTATCGTAGCCACTAAAAGGAATCCTGTGGTGAGAATCGCCATGTTTGCTCATGTATGGCAATCTAAAAATATAATATGCACAAATAAAGTTACAGCGATCGAAGTGTTAACAAAATACATATGTTTGAACATAATTTTCAACTTGCAGTAAACATTCGTTTGATAATAGGTAATGACAAGTGTTTACAATTTAGGGGAGAGAGTTTGAACTTCCTATAGTCGAATCAGGTTGTTAAGATATAAAACTTGTATACATAGTTGTGCTATTTAAATTGTAGGATGACGTCACTTCACACATTTTAAGTCTTTTATCTTTGATATTTTTGGAAGCATTACATTTAATTGTAGTTATGTACTGCATTTGCACCTTCATAGCCTAGGTAAAGATAATTGTGTGAGTCACTAATATATTTCACTATTATTGCAACATACCACCTAGGCGTACAGTACTGTACCGTTGTATCGTGTTAACAAGTATGATCCGTTTAACTAATTTCAGCAGATAAAAATGGGCTCATTCAGTATTATTCGTAGCTTTTATATGTAAAAGTGAGAATACCGCTAAACATACTTTTGGATTTAACAAACTTTATCGTACCCTCTTGCCAAAATTTTGAATTTACATCAGAAAAAGAGTGTGGAAGCAATCACCAACATAGAGTAAACTGTTCCGGCTATTGGAATTGTTTACACAATGGGTGGCTAGCTATTAAAAAATAAGACCCGATCCGAATCTATATATTTCGTATTCATTTTTCAAACGGCTTGCTAGATTGACAGTTCCTTAGACTTAACCACTTTTCACTTAGCTCTTTATCAGTTCTTGTAGCATGCAAATATAATCGCCCAACTCCTGATGAATGGAGAATATCCCTCTGTAAAATAGTTATGTCAACTTTACTACTTAACGACAAACAAATGTTATCATGTTACTTTCATATTATATAGGCACACGTCAGAGAAGATATCATGTTTTTGGACAAAACATATTAGTACAATTTTAAACATCATTTGAGAAAGTTTATAGAATACCGATGTGTGCAAAAAACCTTTTCAGACTAGTCTAATGCCTCGTGGATTATTTAGTAACATCATTTATAAATGTATGACCGAGGAAGTATGACAAATATAGACTACAGCATGTAAGGGCCCTTTATACTGACAGAAGGGACCGAAGTTTGGGACAATTACGAAGCTAAATATCACTTAATGGCACCTTAGATGAAAATATAAATGAAAATATTGAAACTCATGAAATACGCCACTATGTAACTTTGTTAATTACAACTTGACTGTATGTAATGGTTATCAACGAGACGTATATATGTGACCGTTTGTAGAATGTAACAATGATTGATATAATATTATATGAATACTTTCACTTCACCCGAACTAGTGATAAGGGAATGAAGTGGCAGTTTATTCACACAGTAAAATCGAAACTGTTATATGGCTAATAATTTGCAAGACTTCTTAGTACGATACTAAATGCACGGCTTAACGCTGTCATCATGTACTGACAGCGTCATCACTAAAAAATTAGGCTTGTCGAACAATGGAAGAGTAGAAATATATAAACACACAC
>KN882901.1:111556-131866 GCA_000934455.1 Apostichopus parvimensis
GTGACGTGATAGAGATTTTTCCGCACAAGTTTAAACTCGTTCCAGAACATTTCTGTCATAGAATTAGCCGGCTTCCGTAGCTTAATGAGTACACGCGACAGCAGTCTAAGAGAACGTTGCCTTTGTCAGCATCATACTGACTGTACAAGCTCATGTTAAGACAATGGTCTTTGGATAACGCAATACTTCAGAAAAGTAAAATGGAAGCATTTAACTACATATCTCTTCAAGTTTTTTTGATCATTAACATGGCCAATGCCACAGTGCTTCCTTGCGTATATAATTACACACAACATGTGAATAAGTCAGTTTTTCTTAATAGCTGTTACACTAAAGAAGACAACAGAATTGACTGGAAATTTCAAGAAAGGCTTCTCTTTTTGGACGAATTATTGGTGCTTAGCGACTTAAGATACAGTTTGCACTTGCTACAAAATAATTCATTATACATCCAGCCGATCTCCTTGCTGAATATTGGAAAGTACGAATGTATCGAGAACCACGAGACTTTGCTAACGTATTTCGTAGACGTTGAAGGTTTGTAGTAGTTTTTGTTGTCACGTTGTCAGTACGCCACTGCAAATATATCATTCCAAGATCATTTTTCACCGCTTTATTTTGTTCTTGAGTTAGAAAGGATGCATGCAGTTAAGGGATACTGGGTTTAAGTGTGGATTTGTACTCGTTAAAATGGTGTGCACTATCATTGCTAGGTTAATTCATTCTCTGATCAAACAGATATAATATGTCACTGAACAGGAAAACATATTTCTAAATCTTCAAGCATGCTTTTGTTTCATGCAATAACTAATCTCAATACTAACTGTTTATATTTCGATAAAATGTTGTTTTGTCAACACACTTATTACTTTTGTAATGCGAAGTACCGTCAAAATTGGAAATATGTCGTATTGAAGTAGTAGCTTAAATTACTACTCCCAAAAAAAAAACGACTTGATATGAGCTACTTTACTTACGGTAGGAAAATATTATCAATATATTTTGTGTTTCGTGATACACTCAAGCTGACTAACCTTTACATTATAACATAACCTGGACATTATACAACACTATGCAGATCGGCACATATATGCCCATAATGTGACAGTATATTTATCAACTTAACCTGTGTAATATATAGGCTATGTATTTTAGAACCGCGGAGATACCACTTAACAATTTTATGATTATTTATTAAATTGTAATATCGACGATGACGATGATCTCTATCACAGTATTTATTTTTATAAAGTCATCTGTCGTTAAAGTATACTAATAAACTAAATAGTGTCAAGAAACAGTGTATTAAAAATCACATATATTATAAAATGTAATCGTGATAACTTTTCAAACAAGCAAATTGGAGGACATCACTCTCTGTCACAATATCTATATATTTTTTAATAACGTTATATATTGTCCTTAATATTGAAAAAAAAAACATTTTGTTACCCATTTATATTCAGTGACTAGAACAATTATTTTCAATCTCGAGCGATCACTAGAATCGGGTTTACGGTGTCTTTAATAATTAAAAACAATATTTCACTAACCATACCGAGGATAATGAATATGAATAAAACATTGTATGACTGGGGAAAAAATGATGGCATATTGATAAGAAAAGCACATAGGCGAAGTTATAAATAATATAAACATTGCTCAAAATGGAAGTAAGTTGGCCTAGATTGAGTTTTCGCGCTCTGTGTTTTCATATGTTTCGTGCAACATTGATTAAGTACAGGTTGACATTTTTGTTTATGTACGATGGTACATTTTACTGTATATTCCATAATAAATAATACATTTTACGATACATGTTAACATCGAGAGGCGTATTTGCAATCAAATTACTCATATTGTCCAATAATTTGCGCGTCCAAAAAAAATTTCCATCTTATTTAAAATGATTCATCTTGTTATGTGTCTCGGCTACATTCATTCGTTTTTGTTAATATTAAGTACTCCATTTTAGATTATTACTATCCTGTTGTCATACCAGAATCTAGAACAAATCTCCACTTAAAGCATTTACTTCTACTTGCATAGCAAATTGATATAGAAATAAAAATGGAGGTTAAACATGCCACTACAAGCTTTATTTCTCTTTCTTATCTTTTTTTCTTAATAGTACATACTTCATTAGGCGATGATACAATGTGTTCACACGTACTGTGTACATTGTTGGTGTACAGTCCAACAAAGGTCTAATAAGGGGGAAATATGGTTAATTGTCCAATGTTGTAACTATTAAACATGGTCATATATCAACTGTTCTATGAAGTATAATGTAGAATTGTTCTTTAACTCTGTTGTAAAAATACTGCTGGGTTTTAGCATTTATTGTACGAATTGGGTTATATTTGCTTGCATGTGTTTTACAGTTCAGATTCATATATATGAACTAGATACAACTGAGCATTCAATCCGTTCTTTTGACACTACTTATGCCAACTTTATTTACATTTGCGTAATTATGCAATGATGAAATGTTGAAGTATTCCACTATTATACTCTCTATGAATTGTAGAGCATCCAATACTTATATACATAGATATCGCTTATTTTAGCACGACTTATGTAAAAAGTTAGCCATTTAAAATTATACCCGATATAAAATATTACTAGCAGGCTTACTGCTTATTGTTACATTTCGGAGCTATCGTCTGTCATGCCTGAGACATCGGTAGTTATGCCAAGTTGCTGTCGTGGCAGGCTCATACAGGATTGCTTTCAAATGTGAGAAATGAATTGAGTTTCGAAGCACACAATATAGCTGATAGTTACATTATTGTAAGACTCACTGTGAGCTTGTCGCGGCCAGCTGACTACGACGCCTTCATTTGCAAGAAATGGTGATCCACCTGATCCTCTTTATAGGTCAAAAGGGGAACAGAATCCCTAGAAATTGCACCAAGAAGTCGATTAACTTCTCGACGGTTAAACTGTATCAATAAGCTAATAGAACACGCTCATGTTATATTCGTTTTTGATTTATTGTCAACGTTTCTAGAATATGCTAACTAAAGGCATATATAACTCTTACAAATAGCGTCCGTCGTTACTAGTGAACAATTATTTCTGAAAAATAACCATTCATTATTCACTGTTTAATGATCATCCAAGTTAACCTTCTATGAAGTCAATAAGTATTGATAAGAAAAGTAGACGAATGGAATTTTCTCTCACAGTTTCATTTAACTAAGTATTCACCCTGTCCTTTGAGTAAGCTAGTGAAATGGAAGAATACCTCCGGTTAAAATATAAATTTGCCCAGGGTACATCAGTTTAAGGGAGAAATGTGTCTAACAGGGTTTATCAAAATGTTTGCTATAAGCTCTGATATATGTTTTAAATACTTTATTGTAGATTTATGACACGTTTGTTTACGCGTGATTGATTTTTGCAATGTTGGCGTACATTTACCTTTTTGAGATGTATCAATATTCTGTCATTGTTAGAGAATCGCTCGATAGATGTCTAGCAAAAGTCATTACTCACTACAGTATGTGAGTTAAATTATTAATGTATCCGTGCTATTTGAAAATTTCTTTTAAATTTTGTGTAGAGGCGTGGCTACAACAACTGTGTTGTGTATACGTGTTTAACATATCCCTATCATTTGTTGATATGATGAGTTTCTCTAACACAAGGCCCTGGATACAGATGCTGACAACCTTGCTTAAATCGTTTAGAAATATGATACTGTAAAAGTTCCATTTGAAGTTTTCCGTAGATTGTTGTGTGTTACCCGGCATGTAATGTCCACGCAATAAACAACAAATCTCTAATATATATTGTTAGAAACACTCGCGGAGAGAAAGAGATTCGTCCAAGTTTCCATTATTGGCATGTCGTGTTCACTTAATAAGCACACATACAGATATCATATATGCATACTTTTAGGAATTTCCTCGAATCCAAAAATAATAATTTAAAAACAATATGGTACGCAACTCCGTGTAGAACATTGTAATGAGGAATAACCCAACCGCGCACATAGCAAGGTGGAGAGATACATTATAGAGAGGCTTGAACAGTGATATGCATACGCTACTTACGTTGTGAAATACGACAAAGTGTAAATGATTTCATCATTGAAAGTATACACGAATGTTCGTAATGGTAACTCTTTCTGATCAGTTAACATGTCGCTTCCGTGTTAATTCCGCTAACAAAGAAGTAACAAAAATCAAGATAAAATGAGCCCAAAGTGTTTCTCTGTGTCAATACAGTAATTTAGAGACAATTGTTGACATCATTGTGTAAACAAATATGAAATGAAACAGATTGAAATCAATCGCTCAGTGTTACCGCAGTAATTGTATGATAGCATAATACATACACGCATTTTATCAAACTTACTGTAAAGCTTTCCATTAACGTAAGCAGAAAAAACGAGATAAAGAGAGATAAACCGTACAAACCAACGAAATACGACTTCTTAATCCGCACTATCATTTATAGGAGAAACACTGAAAAACGAATAAAAGTCCAAGTCTATATGACAAAGCATATGCAATAATTATTTTGAAAAACGAGAGCCGTTACCTGGTGAGTATTGGCGTAATACATTTTGTACATAAATTAGTATCAAAGTTCATATTTGCTTTTCGCTGGAAGGTATTAAATAAACTGATATAGCAAACACGATATCACTTTCATTGGTACATCTGTGTAATGCTAAAATACATGTTGAATGATATATAGCTATCCTTAATTTAATAAACACAAATATGCGGTATGCTGTAAAATGCTCATAATTGTATGTGATGGTCTGGTTTTGTATTTCTCTTGTGGTGATACGTTCCATTCTAATAAAGTACAAACCTAACTTTATTTAAAAATAAATAATGGCCACCATTAGTTCCATAACCTTATGTCGAAATATATTTTGTGTTCTAGTGTAGGGCTTGGCTTTATTATCATAAAATTCCGTCTGGGGTGACAAAGTACGCACTTTCGTATACCAAATGTTGCGCTACAATATATCAGGCACGACGGTGTTGCTCTATTCATTGCGTATTACGGGAGGAATGATTTAACTATTCATATATAGCATGACGCGTGCTATTACTCCCTGGTTCTCAAAAGGATGACGGCCATAAGCAAGACACCAGTACTTCATCATCCCAAGATCGCCGTTTACCGGGGCCTCGAGAAACATCATTTCAAGGAATGTCACTCATCTTCAGAACAGCAGAAAGGCTTTAGCCACGAGAAAGCTACAACCCATTGTATTAGGGACCAAGCTTCTTTTAACGTATTATTTGCAGGAGTGCCTGCTAGACGAAACCTTCAACGCCGCTTCCTACTTGGCTGACACTCTTGCATCGGAAGCGACAGTTAGATGTGCGATGATAGGAGTTCCTTCGGGGAAGGTCCCGCCGGTTGGGTTTCCTACCTCCGTAGTAGTGTCGCTCCGTGCAAATGTATGTAAGAGAGTAGTGATGTAGAAATCGATGGTAAAAATTATAGTTGCAATTCAGGTGTTATTGGCCCTTAAAGTGTCTGCACTGTAACAACAGAGCTATGCAGCTCAGTTTCTGGCAATCCCTATATAAATATCGAAGGTTTGGTTGCAGCGAAAGGAAGGAGTACCAACAATTGATCCATTTCATACTGTGGGTGGTACCAAAGTTCATGTTTGCCTTGTTTGTGTTATTGATGAACTGATATCTAGAGGAATAGATGTGATGTGGTTTTTAGAGGCAAATTTGCCAGTTGGCAGGCAGTCCTGGAGGCGGTGAAGTGTGACATTCACCTTCATGTTGAAGGCGATTTTCGCCAATTATATGGGGCTGCCTTTATTGGACGCAGGTGTGCTGGGGAGGGGTGTTTCGTTTCGCTGCGTGCTGGTCGTCCTTTTGTGGTTTTTTTAATGTTTGAGTTGGTGGTTGGGGGTTTGTCTCTGCAAGTCGGTGGGCGTATTTACTGTTTTTGGCTCGCTTGACTTAAGTTTTGTTTGTCAGAATGGGATGGTTGGGTAGTGCCGTTTGGCCCTGACGTTTTTGATCCCGCAGGGCGGGTCACGTAAAAAGCATTCTAGAGTACGCTATCTTTTTTGTTGGCACACCATAATCTACATCGTATATCGATAAATAACATACATATCGAATGATAAATAGCTTTACTCTTACTTTCTTGACTTTACTTAAGCGATGACACGTCCAATTGAATCACAGCTGTTGACTTGTTGATCATGTCCAACCTATCATTTTATATTGCTTTAAACTTATCTTGATGATTTTATTTGACGACTTACACGATGTTTTTAAAGGAAAGCTCTTTTGTAGTTTTGGATCACTGTGCGTGATTTGAATCTTAGTGTTTTCTTTAAAATTATGCTTTGAAAGCTTGTCATTTCTTAAACACATTGTAAAATATATTAGATGCAATTCTGATTCAAGCAATAATAGTTTTTGTGTCTGGATATGTTAATTTCTGCTTCGCAATGCCAAAATAACTTTGTATATTGATTATTCATGAACGCTTCTAGCCTATGTTTTATCATTTAACTATCGGATAATAAACTTCAAAGGGGCATATTATATTCGGTTTCTTAATATTGTTAGCATTGCCAGATACGCTCGATAGAATAATTGCTTACTCTTAACCTTTGAGTTTGTCGTACTTTATGATACCTTCAATCTGCTCAAACACACTGCATGCTTCATTGTACATTGTGAGATGATCGTCTAAATATATCTTTTATGAATATACCGCATTCATTATTGATTTATCGGATAAGAAAAGTAAACGAATACACATCTCTTTCGGTTTCGTTTGACTCGGTATCTGTCTTTCTAGTATGTGTGCAAAGGAGTATTTGCTTCGTGTGGAGATTTATCAATTTTTTACCTCCTCTTTTTTTCTTCTATGATCAAAGGGTGCATTCAGTACTTCCGGGGAGGGTTTGGGGAGGGGTTCAATCCCACTGTGAAAATACCTAGTCGTGGCCTAACACCTATAAAAATATAAGTTGTACAAAACAACAAGAAGAAAAGAAAGTAAAGTAGTTGTTTCTACATAACTCCTATTATATTAACAACATGTTTCAGCTCCCATGGTTCCAAATCAGGTATCAGAGAACATTTCAAAGGATTGTAATTCCTCTTCCTGGTATTTAATTTTAGTGCATTAAAGTCGCTACGAGATAGCAAGAAAAATCCCCATTGTGCTACAGATTGCGGGACTTCCTTTCCTATCAAAGAATCACAATTTATTCCAGAGAAACTGAATTTATATCTCATTCTCCCATTTTTGCTTTTGTTCTTTAAACTCTATACGAGATAACAAGATATATCTGAAAAGCGACAGCTTTCAGAGTCTTTGCCACATTGACACCGACTAGTCTCTAAAATACATTCCAGAGGAACAAAATTCGTGTATTTTTAAAATACTAAGAACACTTAGCCACTATGCCCCTTATTAGGCTCTCACATCCTTGCATCATCAATGTGCATAATTAGCTAAAATAATGTTTATTCATAAATAAAACTAGAATTAAGAAAATACTTGTAAAATGGTAAATCTTTTTGTTGATGAAATATTTCTCAAAAACCAAAGAAATAACATAACAAAAAGTAAGCTGTCAGAACCTTTACATCATCAATTTGCATAATTAGCTTAATTAATGTTTATTCATAAATAAACTATAATTAAGAAATTACTTGTAAAATTGACGATCTTTTTGATGGATTTTGATTAGATGTGTAGCTATTTTCACGATTTATAATGCATATTAGAGTGATATGGACAATGTTGTTTAAAAGTGTCCGTAGACCTCTAATACCGACTCAACAACACCATGCCGAGTTAATGGTTCTTGAATTTTAGCCTATTTTTATTTAAGAAGAGGTGTCAAAGCAAAGCAAAAAAGAGAACATGCAGAGTTGGACATGATTATGGCTAGAAGAAATCAGTATTAATTTAATGAATGTATGAAATGATACACATTTCTGATTGGTCAATAATGTGATAATTACCGATAAAGTAAGTTTTAAAAGACCCACATCAGGGGCGCATCCAGGATTTTCTAACTCGGGGGGCGCGAATTACTATCTAAGCGGAGCGCCACCATCGGTTGGCGCGTAGCGTACAAGAAAATTTCTGGTTTTGATACCCCCCAGATCACCGGAAATGGCACTTCTCGGGCTTGAAAATGACCAACCAGATGTACACTTTTTGCCTGAGAACCAAGTATTTCCCAATAGTTTTTTCCCCATCCATAACCTTTTTGAAGATTTTTACCAGTCACACATCATGTTCGATCTCATCGCATGTCCTGTGGATCATTGCTTTTTTAGGTAATACTACGTAACGGCCCACAATACCCGACAGCCCCACTTTTGAAGGTTTTAAGCCCATTATTTGTTCAGAATTTGAAAACTCACATTTCTCGTGAATAAACTCACTTCAAAACATACCCTCAATGTTACAAAAAAAAATTATCTATGGACAACCAATATAGAAAAACCTCCTTCAACCCCTAACAGAGCGGTCAAAATTGCTCGAGTAGAGGGGAGTGTGATGAAGAATGTTGGTCAGGAAATTTTCGAAAATTCAGATACAGTTAATTTATTGGTGTACAAATATTAAAACTTCCATTGTAAAACTTGGTTAAAGGAAATGAAAAAATAGCAGATATTTCCGGAACCGAACACTACACACATAGGCGCAGGAGGCGGGGGGGGGGGGTTGCAACCCCTAATTCGCCATTACTAATGTAAAAGAGAGTTATGACATAATTGGACCTCCATGCTTTTTCTCCATCTGCATAAGACATTTCGTTGTTTACATAAGCATCCCGCGGTATACTGCGCAACTTTCACGGGCTGGACGGTACACGATGGCATGCGATGTAATAACCGATGTTTGCTTATATGATATTGACATTAACTTGTTGAACGCGCGCGTAGCGCACAAAAATTTTGGTTCATTTTTTCGGGCAAGTCGGGCAGTTTTGAGGCTGTTCATCCTGGAACGCCATTTTCATGCTCACTGGTATGATGTGATATCTGCTGTTTGCTTTACAAATTCGTACAGGCGCGTAGCGAGGAATTTGCCAAGGGAGGCAAATTATCTAAGCGTAGCGCCACCATGAGTTGGCGCGAAGCGTACGAGAAAATTTTGGCCAAAAATGCCTCCCAGATCGCTGGAAATGACACTCCCAAGGCCTTGTTAGTTGCATCTAAGCATTTTCTATTTTGAAATTACTAGCGATATCATAAAGAAACATACTGAAGGGGGGGGGGCGGTCGCCCCCTTCCCGAAATGCGTCATGTTCCCCGACGACACGTCGAGTTCGAGACCAGCCACAGTTGGTTTCATAGCACAATTCTACAATTATGTAAGGCGTATATACACACACACGCGTTATGATAGACCATAGATCATTAGTGAGAGAGGAGAAATGGAAACGTCAAATATGGAGTAGGGAGAAGCGCACGCCCCTTCCGAAATCATTGATCCGTCACTGGCTACCCTGTGTATATAATAGGGATCAGCGCTGTAATGATGTCACTGTTCCTCTTTCTCTTCCCGGTGTCTTGGCGTTTAGTTTTACTCATTCCTTTCTCCCTTTTCTCTCTTCTTTTTCTTTTCTTTTCCCTTCCTTCCTCCTCTTCCCCCCTCTTTTTCCCTTTTTCTCCTCTTTTCTTTCTCTTCTCTTTTTCTTACCCGGGGGGCGCGCGCCCCCAACGCCCCCCTCCTGGATACGCGCCTGCACATACCCAGAATTTGCTATGGTTATGTTTGGTTTTTGGACTAGTTTGGGTTGATTTGAGTCACGTAAATATCAAATGGCACCGTACCGTTGTTAACGCAAGCGAGGCCGATTACGGTATATGTAGAGTTCAAAAATACAAAAATATACTATGTACAACACTATAAATCGTGCGTAACATATATTTAATCAAAACTCCTACTTCGTGGCCAACAAGAAACTAGCCCTCTCCACAGGCAATCCAGGGCTCGCCGATAGCTAACATACAACAGTGAACATAAAGATTAAACTATTGTTACAAAAATAAAGGGCATCTTTCTTATAACGTCATAGCATTTCGGATATGCAAATGAGGTATAAAGGCTAAGGGTGAGAGTTAACTTTACAATTGAATACAGTCGTTTGTTATTTGTTAAAAATATAGTGGACCATCAGTCTTTATTATACGATGTTACATTAGTAATCCACTATATTCAAGTACTATGGGTGGTACTAAAGTTCGTGTTTGTTTTGGCACGTCAGTGTGCTACAACGTCTATCGAAAAACAACGGACATATTGAATGATAAAGAGCTGTACTGAATTATCCTCCGTACTTTTACTCTTCTTAAGCAATCACACATGTATACAGCATTTGTCACATTTCCACTAATTTATTTCCATATTTGATGATAAAGTGTACTCCAAGAGGCTTTATGAACATTACATATCAGTAATATTCTGTCCTATGTAAAATTATGAGTGGCAAACCAAAGTTTATGTATGCCTTAAAGGTATTATATATAACTTGATATCGGTAGTATGTTAACATCTTTAGTGGCGCATGAGCGCAATATACTTTGTCTATCGAGCAAACACACACTTATCGAATGATAACATACTTCCACTGATTATTACTTTTATGTTATACTCGTTTCTTCTTAAGCGTATCTAAACAAGTTGCCAACGGTTATAATGTCCTCAGTAACCTGTGGTCTCGTATGGTATATATTTCATGCAATATTAACTTTACGAACACACTTCAATTCAGACGCATACTTCTTAACCAGTCATTACATATCGAAACATATCGCGTGTATATTTTCATTCATTTTAATCATGTAGAGTCTTGCTACAGTCACCTTAAATGAATATTTCAAACCTACCCCAATTGTATTGTATTAAGTACCATGTACATGACTTCGTGAGGTCATTAACTTTTACAGAACAACACGGCTGCATCTGTGCTGAGTGCTAAGTTGTCACTTTTGATCTGTTAAATATTAACTTATCAGATAAGAAAAGTAAACAAATGCAATTCTCTTCCAGTTTCGTTTTACTTTGTATCTTATGTTTCAGTATGTCTGTCATGCAGTGATTCGCTTCTTGTCAAGATACAACTATTCCATTGGCCTAAATAAAATTATGGTCCTATATACAAAAGGCTCTTGCTGCAGATAGGCCAAACATACATGTGCCTGCAGCTTTACAATTGTACGGAACTTCACGTTACGGTATGGATTTTGGGGCATGACCATCAAGGCCTCTCCGACCCACCCAACTATTAATTAGAGGCATACTTATTTTGACTTTATAATCGACGTTATATAAAGATAAGCGATGGGATGCAAATGTATCGTCCACGACGTTCGTAGCGGTTTATGATTCTTGAAATATATTTACATGATCCTGTTTATAAAATATAAGATATAACATACATGGAAATAGTAAGCGCTAATTGTGCATTAGCTGATATGGTTAAATTCATGCATGGTCATTTCAGATATTGTTTTACCAATTGCATTAAATAACATCTGTCCTACCTTTAAGTGCAGTATAGTTTTCTCGCAAGTGGAACTTCATATATTTCAGTCCTATCTAACGTCACTACTAACTGTTAAATTCAAATGATATGATTCATATTGGTGTTATTGATACATGTATGTCATGTTGGTAGAGGTGTTGCTACAATGTGTCGTGTCATGTCTTTACATTGTACATGACATACCCCTCCATTGTCTTCTGTATAGATTATTTTCCCTAAACCCGCCATAATCTTAATAGATTGAAGTGAATTTTACAATGATTACAATGTTTCAATGATTACACCTTTCCGTCATAAACAAGACCACGTTATTAAAGGGAAGACATTAACACAAGCTGTCAAAAGCCCGGAATGGGAGTGGTGCATGTATTAAGAGCAGAATGTAACTTAAAATATTTCTCTATTCACCACATAAAGATAGCATTGAAGGAAAGACATCAACACAGGTTGCCAGAAGCGAAGCTGCGGGATTGTTGTAATATAAGTAGAATTTATTTCACTAATCCACTTATAGCCTTTACACTGAGGGATAATCCAACAACATAATGATATCAAGTTTATGGTAATTTAATGTAAACGTATATAGCTTTGAGGAAGACCATAAACTACATAAAAAGGACAGGGCATACCTATTGGTGTATGCCTACTTTCACTTCTACAACCACCAAGTTATTGTAACATTGTTAGCGGAATGTAATACTGTTAAGCAAAGGTTGTTGTTATTACTTGTTCTGTCTGATTGGTCAATGAATCACACATTTGTAAATCAGTCAACACAGGCTAAAACAGGAACTTACTGTTCTACATGGTTGCTCAACATCAACGTAGTAGAACATTATGATAAATATTGTATTACAATTAAAAATCAAATATGACTGCAGAATATATGTATATATGGAAGCAATAACCGATCAGAGCTCTGGATACAATTTAATACAAATCCTTTATTATAAGTTAGCAGAAGAGTAAGGCACGTCGCACTTACCGCTGAAGGTAGTCTAGATGTAATTCGCCAAAAATATACAAATGAAAACAATACAAATATCATAGAACCACACGTCTAGCGCAGGTCTGCCATTTTAACTTAAAATAGCGCTGCTTCGTATTCAGTTTAGTACTGTCTACAGATATGATGAGTTCCAAAGTTCATGTTTGCTTTCGTTGCAAGGTTTTATGGATATAAGGAATATGTTATCATATTACAATATTTGATAAATTTGTTTAATACCTTTGACTAGCGAAGAATCATAAACATATGGAATGGTATTGAGCAATCATAAACAATTTTTCTTACTCTAATGACTTTTAAAAGCACCCGACTTTCTAGATAGATTTTGAGCTTTAATAATGTTATGCCGTGATTGGCGATTTTGCTTTCAATTCTTTTAGTAACATTATCAGTTCATTTATTAGGAGCGCGAAGGCCATTAACATCAAATGGTTGGTCCGTATATACTTCTTTACTGTTTAGTTCATAGATAAACCTAATAAACGGATAAACAACCGGTTAACCAGGTTGAAAAGGAACCCAAACACCAACTTAAAAGTCGGCATCGGCTTTATTGTGGCAAGGTTATGGATATTTAATTGCGCAGTTTTGCGTACGAATGGTTAACGGATTCCACAAAAAGATATTGCTAAGCCTAACTGGTTTCAATATTAAAATAAATATGCAAATATTATAAAACCTGAACGTTTGCCATCCTGACTATTCCCGATTGGTCAATATTGTAAAACAACCTGTGTTATAGACATTTCTTGTTAGCTATATAATATATACGTCGGTCTACGAAGGAACTGAATCTTTCACTTCATAATTGACAATCGTCGTTGAATAAACGGCTTAGTTTACTAGGGTATTTTAAAACATTTCAATCGTCGTTAATCGTAAAGAAAAAACTCGACATTGAGAAATCACAGGTGCTAAAAAAAATGATGATGTTGCCACTTAAACACCCTAAAGAGCTTTAGCCCCGGTTTTAGACAAATTCAAATTATATTCATATTTGTCACCTGCTGACATTAATGACAGATTTGAGTACTTACTTTTGTTCTCACATTGGCTATAAGTCCATTGTTTACATTGAGGATATAGAAATTGGCAAATATTGTTTTCAATTAATGTTGAACTCCACTCAGCATTTAAGACATCTCGTGAATACACATTTTTAACGTATCATTGTATGTAAGGTACACTACCATAGTAATGGCGTGGCGAAGAAGGGGGGGGGGTGACATATACTATCGTCATTTGGGGGAAACGTTCAGTCAGGGGTGGAGAGTTTTGCATTCAGGCTTCTAAGAATTTGACACACTCATTGTCCTCTCCCCGTTTGGTTCAGTACTTTTTAGTCGTAATTGTCTTTTTTTTGGGGCTTTATTTTATATACGATAATCTTATTCCCTTTGGATATGTCAGGATATTTCTAAATGTATCTCCTTTGTGACTTTCTTTTTTTTTAATTTATAGGTAGTGTGAAATACTAAAAGTTAAAACTGGATTATTGTTCAATGATAAGTATGATAAGCTAATAAATGAAATGAAAAGAAACAAAATTCCCTTCATCATATTTGATGCATTAATATCAATACTCCAACAATATTTTGAGGACGTAACTAAGTGGATAATAAGTGATATATTACGCTGTTTTACACATTATACGTATGATATATGTGTATTTCGAAAGTGAACCTAATCTTAGTTTCCTTGACATCTCTTTCTGCAGTCAGCCTTCTAAGATGTTGAACACTACGGGCGCATCTCCCTCTCCAAGTAAAGGGAGGAGATGATATATGAAACATTCTATCTGACATTATTAAGACTTACGGTGAGCTTTAAATGTTCATACTTAATAACTCAATGAGTGAAACGTGATGATTAGAGAGTATTCAATTTGGGAAAGTGGTTTGTTCTTATTTATTTATTTTTGAATACATTATCATCCTTTTTAATTATTTAGTCATGCAAGAGCTATCCATGAACATTCCTAAAATGAGCTGTGAGAGTCAAGGAGCATCTTTCTGGGAAATCTGCCATCTTTGAACATATAAACCAGTGCAGAGATTGTAAGACCGAAAGCAGCATAAACAATTTTCATGTTATAGCAACTGGCAACTCAGACTTTGAGATTAAAATCAAGGAAGCTCTCTACATGAAAAAAAACTGAAACCAGTTTTAAATAGCCAGATATTCCAACATGGATCCTCCTACCTACTCAATGTATTTTAACATGGTTAATCATATATATGTTATCACGAAATGGCTACAGACTTATGGAAATATATATTTTTAAAGCCTTACTCTACCTGAGGAGGAAGATGAGATATCTTCAAAAACGTTTGAACAAACATGCCGCTTGTAAATATTATTGTTTTGTGTTGCTCATGTATTTGGTTCTGTAAATGTAAACCTCTTCCTAAACTGTATTCCTAAAATGTTGTGTAACTTTAAAATGAACTTTATATACTTTAGCATTATCAATAATTAGGCCTACATTCACATGATATTGACGCCATGTGTATAATTGAGTGTACACCTAATTTGTTTGACAAAACTATTAAACTAAAACAAATAGACTTGCAACACTTATACTTCATGATATAATGGTATTATTTTCAGCTCGAGTATTTATACTTCGACTGAAATTTCAACAAATGAGTGTATCAAACATTACAATATACAACTTGTATTCTCTCACATTAAAACTTGAGTACAAGTTCTTAACAATATCAGCCAATCCCTCCAAACGACAGTTATTTGTGAACCATATATTAGCTACGGGTACAAGCAATTACTCTGTTTCATTCGAAACAACTCATATAACGGCATGAAATGGGTTTAAAGAGAAATGTTGCTATTTATGTATATGTAATTACATTTAAATGATCACGTAATAAATATATGATATCGTTTATAAAGAAAACTGAAATATGTTGATAAATTAATAAATGTATTTATTTTTATTTTTGAGGTCACTGATTCGAACATCGTAACAGTCAAATTGTATTTCTATTACTAAATCAAGTCCACGCGGTCAATCGATGCTGACCTGTTAACTATGTGTGACCAATTTATTTCATATTGCTTTAAACTTATCTTGATGACTCATTTAACGACGTACACGATGATTTCCCGATGTTTTTTGCGCCATAGGAAAGCACTCATGTAGTTTCCATACATTGTTTTTTATCTGAATCTAAGTTTTCTTCTTTCAAATAATGCTTTGATAAGTGTGTTCCTCGTTTCTTAAATAAATTGTTAAATACAATAAAATGAAAGTATGATTCAAACAATGGTAGTTTTTGTGCCTGAAGCTGTTAATTTCTGTTTCATAATGACAATAGTTTTTTGTCTAGTTTGTATTCATAAAATGTTTTTTAGCGCAAAGTATTTGTGCTCATCTAACTATCGGATAATAAACTTCAAATGGACATATTAAATTCGGTTTCGTTTTATTGTTAGCATTGCTAGATACGCCCGATTGAATATTTGCATTACTCTTAACCTTTGATTTTATCATACGTTATATCTTCAATCTGATCAAATGCCCTGATTTATGGTATATTGTTCGATGATCGTCCCTATACATATGTTAAATCAATAGAATACCGCAGTCAATACTATCAGATAAGAAAAGTAAACGAATGCAATTCTACTTAAGTTTCGTTTTACGTTTTACGTAGTGCATTGTCTTTCTAGTACGTGTGTATTGTGGTACTCTACTTTGGGTGGAGACTTATCTATCTCCGGGGTCTCAATAACATCATTGTCAGAGATATGTTACCTCACAGAGTCGTTCTGTGGTCAATCATTATCGTGTTTATAGGCATGATTACGATGACAATTAAATAGCTAATAAATTTACCTTTCAGTTTTGTCTATATAAATCTCTCTTTCACAAAACACTGTATATATCCTTACATATTGAACCGTTGGTTACAATAAGTTCAATTTGTGTGAATATTAAATCCGTAAATATACAATGCTGAAAGATTGATGATGTAAATGTCAAAAGGAAACGCACAAAGTAAAGGCGGACAGCCAGTTTGATTTTTTACCTGGTCTTTCTTTCTACATATGATCACATGGTGCGTACTATCGGGGTGGGTTGGGTTGGGGGGGGGGGCACTCCTACTGAAAATACCAAGTCGGTCAGAAAATTGGAGCTAAACTCAGCATGGCCTTAAACCCATGAAAGTAAAAGCTATGCACATCAAAACGAAGAAAAGAAAACAAATAGTTGTTTCTACATTACTCCTATTATATTTCCAAAGTGCTACAGCTCCTATGGTTCCAAATAAGGTATCAGAGTACATTCAAAGAACTGTAATTCCTCTTTCCGACATTTAATGTTTGTGCTTTAAAGTCGCTACTTGATAGCAAGAAATATCCCCATAGTGCTACATATTGCGGGTACTCCTTCTTCTATCAAGATATCACAAAATATTCCAGGGAAAATGAATTCATATCTCTCTCCCATTGTGCTTATGTTCTTTAAACTCTTTACGAGATAACAAGCTATATCTGAAAAGCGACAGCTTTCAGAGTCTTCACCACATTGACCCTTACTAGTCTCTAAAATACATTACATACAAACACAATTATGATATCTTTAAAGCACTACGAACAACTAGCAACTATGTTCCTTATTCAGTAAATTTCTTGTAGTTGAAGTTTTGATAAATCTGGGAAACTCATTAAACATATGCAACCTATGACGTAAAGTGTTGGGCTAATCAACATTCTCATTTGAGCCCTATATAAGTTAACCCCTTATTATGAGCCCGCATATATTATTTGAATAACGCGGTGTTCCTCTTTTCAAAGAATATAACATATTTCAAAGAATCGATCAAAAAATCGGCCGTAAAAGTAAAGGAATATTGGGTGATAAAGAGCTTTACTGAATATTAAGCGATCACACGTGTATGTATCATTTGCCATTTTTCCACTTATTTCTTTCCATATGTGATGATAATGTGTAGTCAGAGAGGCTGTATGAACATGACATATGAGTAGTCTCCTGTCCTCGTAAATTATGGGTGGTTAACCAAAGTTTCTATTTGAAATGTATTTTACAGAAACATATATCTGGAGAATGTTAACATCTGTAATGTCACATGAGAGTGATGTACTTTGTTTATCGAGCAAATACGAACTTGTAGAAAGGATAAAATATTTCGACTGGTTATACCTTGCATGTTATACTTGTTTTCGTCTTAATCTCATCTAATTGTGTTGCCAACTGTTATAATATCCTCAGTGTCTTATTTCGTGGTTTCGCATGGTATATTTTCCAATATTAACTTCATGAAAGAATTTCAATTCAAAAGCATAATTTTTCACCAGTCATTTCATTTCGTACCATATCGTGTGTAGATTTTTATTCATTTTTATCATGTAGTGTCTTGCTACAGTCACATTAAATGCATATTTCCAACCTACGCCAACTGGTGTGCATAAAGTATCAAGTACATGACCTCGTGCAGTCATCACCTGGTACAGACCTATACGGCTCTATCGGTGCTGAGTGATAAGTTGCCAATGGCAGACTTTTTGATGTGTTATATAATAACTTATCAGATAAGAAAAGTAAACGAATGCAGTTCTCTTTGTATCTTGTTTTTTTAAGTATGTGTGACATGCAGTGATTCGATTCTTGTTAAGATACAAATATTACATGGGCCTAAATACAATTATGGTCATAGATAAAAAATATAAAAAAGGCTCGTGGTGTAGTTAGGCCAATAATATGGCACTTCACAGTACGATATTGATTTTGTGACATGACGATTGAAGCCTCCCCAAAATATACATAATGATAGCATTCAAGGGAAGCCATCAACACAGGTTACCAAAAGCGCTGCCGCGGGAGTGGTGTAATATAAGCAGAATTTCATTTAAATTATTTCAAATATAGGTTTGAAGAAGACCATAAACTACATATACTTAATTCTTGATGATCCTGTGTACATAAAGGGGCTGTATGAACATAACATATGAGTAATATTCTGTCTTCGTAAACAATGGATGGCAAACCAAAGTTTATTAACGCTTTTCATTGGAAGGTATTGCATAGAAACCAAGGGCGTAGGAACCGGAGTGAAAAATATGGGGGGGCGGAAGTATCATTCCGCCTCCCGCTCCGCAAGTCAGAAACCCCTTTTTCATTTCCAAATGAGAAAAAAATCTCATTTGGAGCCCCAAATTGCATCTAAGGCCAGGTGAAAATGCAAAATTATTTACAAAATGGAGTGGGAGTTTGAAGTGTGCTATATTGCACCAAATTGCATCTGAGGCCACCTGGAAAACGAAAAAAAAATCCATAGAGGAGGGGGACACCCCTCCCTTTAGACCCCTCCCCCAGGCCGGCCATCAGTCTTCAGCCCCCCCCCCCCACTCAAAAGTACCTTCCTACGCCACTGATAGAAACTGATATTGGGAATGTGTTAACACCTTCCTTTGGCACATGCGAGTCATGTTACTTTTTATATCGAGCGAACACCCACTTACCGAATTATATAAGACTATATAAACTAACTATCTAATGCATAACCCATTTTCAAGACATAGAACAAGTTTTTTCATTTTGAAAATGTCCACAGATTTGAATGTGTAACCCTGGTTATTTCTTGTATGTTATACTGTGTTCTTCTTAATCGCATCTGATGATGTTGCCAACTGCTATAATATCCTCAGTAACTTATTTCATGGTTTCGCATGGTATATTTTCAATACATTATTAACTTCATGAGAAATTTCAAAATCAAAAGCTAAAGAAAATTAGTTTCATGTACTTCTTCTCCACCCATTTCATATTGACCCATATGATCTCCAACTCCAATAAAAAAGTAATGTCTCGAGTCTGAGGTGAGTAGTTCTTGCTAAAATATGCGTTCATTCACGGTCATTTCATTAAGTAAAATAAATACCATTTCTGTTATTACTAAAGTGATAGCCAAATAGACAGTGTTTTCACTGTTGTGTTGTTGTTTCTTATTTTGGATCTATAACTTTAAATTAATCCTTTGAATTTATCTCTCAGTTCCCGTGCACTCGGTTGCTAGTCAATGGTTCTTGAACAATGCAACAAATCAAGTGCTTTACTCTAACATTTAAGAGTTTTGTAATCGGTTTCACTTTATTTTCATTTCGGAGCTCACATGGCGCTTTGTTTCTTTGCTATTTATATATGTTTCTCGGAAGATAAGAACATATGTTATCAATTGAATTAGAAATACCTACTTTAATATTCCTATATTATAATGCTCGATTTCATTTCATTGTTTTACTTGCTTTTGACTACTTTTGTCTGAACCATTAAGTGTGATGTCCTTTATACAATCTTCAATACAGTCAAAGTTCGTCTTATATAAATACAATTGAATCTCTGTGTTAAATGTTAACTTATCAGATAAGAAAAGTAAAATCATGCAGTTCTCTTTCAGTTTCGATTTACTCTGTATCTAGTTTTTTAGTATGTCTGAAATGCAGTTCTTCTTTTTTTTTTTTAAGATACAGCTATTCCGAGGACCGAAATAAAATTATAGCCAGATATAAACTAGCCATGTGGTGTAAATGGTGTCCAATAATACCTTTGCCTGCAGCTTCAATATTGTAAGGTATATTAAGAAGTTATGTATTTGGGACAGGACCACGCTACCAAAACTGAGGGACTTACTTATTTTTACTTTAAACTCGACGTCATATAGAAAGATTAGCGACGTGTTATAAGTATCGTCCACGACACGATAGGATCTGCGACATTCGCATCGGGATC
>KN882901.1:147298-168218 GCA_000934455.1 Apostichopus parvimensis
TTTTAGGATTTTTTTTTAAATTTTTTATTTTGCTTCTAACAGTTTGCTTAGTTTAGTCATATTTTGATAGTTTGTTTTATCGTCATGCTTATTTATCCATGCAATCAGAGTAAATAATGACGTTAGATTTATTACCGAGTCCAAGTGAATTTATTTTACTTTGGTTGGGTAGAGGTACAATAGTTATGTAATTTTTTTTATTTATTGAAAATATATAACTTGTTTCAAGAGTAGTTGTATTAGCTAAGTAACTAGAACAGTTTTAGATGGGTTAGAGGGGGGTAGACGGATTGGTGTAATAGGGGTTACAGAGGGGTGCGTTGGCGGAATGGGCAGCGCTTTAAGTGCGTGTAGGGGCGTTTCAGTGTGCATACAGGGTTATACTTGTGTAGGTTATCGGGTGCTTTAAAACGTATTTACCACACACAAGTTTATGTTTAATATATTTATGTGATTAGACGGAAAGAGAGGGGTGTGGATATGGTAATGACATACTTAACAGGATTAGCAAAACGATGTATCTTTCTTTCTTATTATTATATATTCTCCAACGCTAGTCATATTTTTACAGAAGGTGGGGGTTATGAATGGGAAATTCGTAGTTCGAAGTTCGAAGTTAGATATATTTTATAGAATAGGAAAAGTGGGTGGCGGATGGTGAGTATGGGCTGATAGTTAACTGCATTAATATAAATCGTTCTCATTTTTATGGCAATTTTCTTTGACCTTGAATTAATCATTGAATTGAATTTTTAATTATTTTTTGTTAAACTATCAAATGGTATAATTTAAATATTACAATTAGCTGAATGTGTTTGAAGTGGCTGATGGGTATGCTGGAAAATTTGAGTTTCGTGTTTTCATCATTTTAAGAAGTTTTATAGTTGCATAGGTGACATATTAACTTCATTTTGCTTAATGTTTAGGTTTGCTTTCTGATAATAAAATGATAGATAAACAAAGTATCACAACCTTTAAGTTTAAGCCCTTTGAGTTTCTCCATTATGTATATTTATGAATGTTACAATGGTAACACAATATGTACGTACGTAAATTACTGAATACGGCATGATTGGGTGTGCTTTGAAAACAGGTGTTTATGATTGGAATGTAAAGATGAAAGGAAAGTTCCTTGAATTTTAATTGTTTATTTGGTTTATGATAGCGAAGAATATATGGAGCACTTCCCAAACACGACACTTTCTCAGAAAAACGTGTTAACAAAACTACGATCCTTATTTAAATGAACTCGTTCAATGAATATAGTTTAACAATTGTAATGAATCCGCATGATAGAAAAAAAAAATCTCTGAAGTCGCGAATTTTTCCATTGTCGTATAGAAGGACATTGCAAATTGTCGTGTTTTAACTTTACACAAGTAACAACTAGTTATTCAAACTGATATTACAGACTGAAATCTTTAGAGATGAACAATAAAAATTACTAAGAAGGTATATTTTTAAACCAATCACATACTAAATACTCATAGGCAGGGGTACCACACACATTAGATGCTGGGATATACAGAATTGACACTCCATCCGTTAATAAGCTATGAAAATGCCGACAGAGAGTTTAAACATTCCCGGGGTCTAAATATCGTCCGAACACGGGCACAACCAAATGTACCCTATGCTAAACCCCCAGAATAAAATCTAGATGGGCTTACTTTTACGTCCTCCTCCGTTAGTCCCCTTACTGAGAAACACATAGTTAATACACATTTCTTCTGTACAGTACATACATTTATAACATATATAAAATGTCAAAATTTCAAGATGTAATTACATCGGTAATTTCAGACAAAACGACGAAATTTCTAAGCTATTTTCGAAATGAGTCGAAGATTAAAGAATGTTATATGTTGTGTTAACACTGTTTTAATAATTACGTATATAAACACCACGGATACGAACTTATCTATTTTGCCTAGTTACAGGCTAGCTGCGATTTTGGGTCAACAAATGTGACTTGATATTTCAGAGGGATGTTTGATGTTTGAGAGGGAAGGAAAGTGTTTAGTTCATTGGCGGTCCAGCGGGTGTTATTTATTACGTTAAAGGTTGTCTTTCTGGTAATTTCTTTGGAGGTAAATAATTATTTTAAGACATCTACGATAAAATTTGTACACTGTTGCAGTTCAGTACATAAATAGTGATATAGTCATATATACTAGATTTACATTTGACACGTGAAGTAAAAACAATAAGCAATTTGAACGGAATGTGAACATGGTTATCATGAGAAGGACAATATAATGAATCATATGTCGTAGTTGATTTGTCGATGGATGTAAATTTTAATTGTGTCAAAGTAAGAAATGTTAATATTGTAAAAGTTATATCTCAAGATGGTGTATAAATAATCGCACATTATATGTTGAGAACAAGAATTGCAAATGCATTGGTGTTCAGCAAGTGCTGACTGTCTTGGCTTACATCTGTCTTTGTGTGCAACGCTTTCTGGTATGGTAATTGATATTATGTCTTGACGTAATGTTTGTTCTTTATACCTGTATTTCTTTGTTTGTGATTGTATTCTGTATAGCTATTAAACACGTTCTTTGGTGAACGTTACTTACCTGATTTTTCGATGCAACATCTAATATTTGTAGCGTAGATCTCTGTAGTAGTTTACTATCGTCATCATTAATGTATGTTACTTCAGACGACACTAAATCAGAAACTGATTTCAGAAATCTGTCAGTTTTGTCTTCCTGTTCTAGCATGCACAAAATTGCGAACTTTCTACTTTTTTTTCTGCTGCAGGTATTGGATAATTTTCTGCCCGGTAATTTTGTTAAGTCCACACGCAAATCTGTACAAACACTGCAGGTCAAAAGGATCTAAATTTTGCAGAAACTCGTCGACACGATAAGTTTTTCCACCAGATAATTGTTCTGCAACGTAATGTGCAGCATACCACTCACAAACGGTTTTGTGATAAAAATGAACCTCTGTATTGTACTGAATATGGTTTTGTGCGTTTGGTGTGTCCGCTATAGTTAGAACTTCTTCTTCCACGAATATACCAATATGAGCATACTGGTGGTAAAACTCATGTCCTAGCTGATTGCAAAGCTGCTCACGATTCCAAACAAGTTTCTGATCCTTTCCTCTCAAAGCTTCAAAGGCGATTTTGTCTAGTACTTTGTGTTCATTTTCCATTAATTCAAAGTTTGCGACATTTTCGTCTTTCATTTTATTCTTCATATGACTGTGAAAACAGGATATCATGTACCGGAAAAAACTAGTTACAGAATTGAATGTTAAAGAATGTTCGTTTTCGTACGTCATGTGTGCAAACATAACAAAGAATAGAGGAACCTGACAAAGGTCATCAAGAACGGGATTTTCCTCCAATTTCCTCATGATTTTATCCACTTTTTCTCCATATGTTCCAACAACAGCCTTTTCAACATACTTTCTACGAGCCTCTTTCCCGAATCCTGTAAGCCGAACACGGTCGGAGTGAGGTGCAAAATGTGTTGGTACACAAGATGGTCTTGTCGTTAGAATGACGTTAAATCCCTGAAACATATTTTTCTTCATGATGTGATAAATGTCTGTTTCTGTACTTTCTTGATCGGGATACTCATCGAAGCCATCAAGTAAAACCAATACGGAATTCATTTTATTCAATATTTCTTTTATATCTTCCTCACTTATATCTGAATCCCTCGGTAGAATGAATCGTCTAATCGCACTCAAAACAGATTTAACTCCTCCAAGCTGCCGTAGACGTAAATATATAATAACGTCTACTCCCTTTAATGGTGATGTAGTGAGAGATTTGCACCAGTCATAGAGTAATTGTAAAGTCAACGTTGACTTGCCGTATCCAGGTTCACCTTCAAGAATCCGTCGCTTTCTATTTAAACAGCTGTCTTTGACTAATTCTTGATAGGATGACAATTGATCCCACTCTGGCTGTCCTTTAGATATACCTGTCATGTATTCAATACCGCCCTCAACAAATACCTTGTCCACGCAATACATCCTATCTTTAATGTAGGGGATTGGTTGCACAGAATCGTAAAATACATCATACTTTGCTTTTAAATGTTTGATGAAACGCTCAGCTTTCTCCGAGGATTCTGTGATAAGAAGAATCAATGTTAGCAATGTATATGATGCGTTCCAAATATATGGATTCGTTAATAATTTAAAATAATGCAGACTATTTAAATAAGGATTTAAGATAAATACAAAATATAAAATTATCCATCAATGACGTGTGTTAGATATCCTTTGGTAGAACGACGTGACAAGTAGTATTAAAATCTCATCCACCAGAATAGAGTGTGTGCATATGTGTACCTACAATTTAGCGATAATGTGCAGAATCTTGGAATCATGTATGATTACATAATCATCACTACAATACAGTGTATACGATGTAAGGTGCTTACAAAATGTTGATCACATCACGACAAGTTACATGTTCTTTGATTTGTTAGTGTAATGGATATGATTAATTAACGATATTAAAGTAAAGTTAATATATTCTGCAACACATACCATTTGTATTTTCCATCATTGGGATACCCTGTGAAAAGGAAAAACATACCACTGGTTTTAATATACTTTAAAACGATAACATAAAGTCTTATATTTTGCATCAATAATTCTTCCCATAGCGATCTCTCCTTTCTACGTTTGATTTTGATATAGAACTAATTGTCTACAATTTGTTGAATTTAATGGAAGCTGTTTAACAAACATTGTACAGTTGCCGATACGATGTATCTTTTAGCGAAGAATGTATGCCGAAATATTACACAATATGAGTGTTGGTTGCATGTGGGAAAACAGCAATATTTCCGACAATGTCGAAGATGAATTTATCGCATATATTTATATATATATCAAAGTGGCAATGGCGCTTCAGTGTGTAATGAATAGTTGCTTACATCTTTGGATGATGAAAGCGATTAGACAGTTTCCTGAAAGAAAAACTGTAACCTTGTTTTCTGCTTTAAGAATATAGTAACCGCCTACTTCAGTTGTAAAAATAAATTAAATTAATAAACATTACCTCACTTTCTGTATCACCACGCTTAATTCGTCTCATTTTCCTCGCTGAAAACAACACGAACTTTATTAAAAAATGGCGATATAGAATGTTGTGGGTAGCTAAAGATGTTGTCATGGAAAGAAAATGCTTACTTGACTTGCATGGTTTGTGTGAATCTTTTACAAATATACATTTGGGAAAATCTGAAGTTCAGTTCTCGTACAGAAATAAATGCAATTACAGTGGATCAATTTGACCTTAAAGTAATTGTGCAATAAACCTTGCATCCTCCGTTCTATTTATATAGAAAAAACACATCAGGAATTAGTATAGTTTATCAGACAAGAATTATAGTTATCCTTAATGTTTCACTTTAATGAAATCCTAATCTTGAAAAAAGATATGCAGTGTTCAATCTACCAGAAAGCAACTTGAAGACGACTGTTTGTGCAGACGTCATGTGTACTTTACATGATGGACACGTACATTTATTCACTAATAAAGGAATCTACTTTCACAACGTTTTCTGCACGTATTATTATCGCTAGTATCATGCTTCATATATTGACATATTGTAGCTACGTCTAGTATTCTATGTTGGTATGCATTCCTGTTGTAGTTGAAAAATGCTGATAAACACATAAAACCAAAATATGTATGAATCTTGTTACGTAAATAGTTTTATATACCTCTTATTCTGTATCCAATCACCACAGCGACTGTGATGATGATGATCATTGTGACCAGTACGGCGATAATGGTTATTGTGGTGGTGTATTTTGGAGGTGTATTGTGGATCTGTTCTGTGGGAAGCACTATAAATAAAACAAAAATGCGGAATGGTCATAAACAACAAGTAATCATGGAAACACTTCACAAAGCTGCGCATTTAATGAAACGTGTATTAACTTACCATTTGGAAAGAGGAGATCAATCTTCGTAGAAAGGCTGAATAGTTTAGCATTTTCTCCTACAGCGCGACACTCTACGGTAACTTTATTTTGAGTTCTTTGAGGAAAGTCAACATTAACCGTCAGAGATATATCATACAAGTCACCCATCTGTGTCACCGTAAATTGATGTTGTGTAAAGTCAATGACTGTTTCCTCTTGAAAGGCTCTCCATTCAAGAGCCACTTTAGGTCTTATTCCCAGCACAGAGCAAGTCAAAACGTCCTGGGGTTGTTTCTCCAGGACGCAATATTGTTGGTGATTACATCCATCTATTACTGGAAAAACTGGAGTTGGATCAACTAAAAGGAAATAATACATGAATTATATTATGTTTGTATATATTTGGTGTTAGATTTCGAGTCTTTGGTTCCCGAAACTGTTATTATGTCGAATGGTATATAGCATGAAGGAATCAAACTATCTGCCCAAACGAACAAATATCTCGCGATACTGCAGTTTTCTATCAACATTAAGAATATAGTTTAAAGTATTAGGCAATTTGGGTAAAGCATAAAAGATAAAATGATATAAACCATCCTACCTATCACAAGCACATCGTACAACACAATGCCGCCACTGACACCGTTATCGTAAACACACGCGTGGAGTCCTTCGTGTTCTACCAACGTGTTCTGTAAAGAAAGACTGCCCTCATATTCTAGCTTGTATTCCTTGTTGCTGATTATTGTGTGATTACTTTTCTGAAAGATGCTTACATACAGAGTTTCAAAAGCGTCTTGTTCAAGTGACCATTTCCAAATGACTAAATTTAATCCAAGGTCTTTACAGGATAACTTCATCGGTGAATGGATCTCCAAATATATTTTGATGGGAGTTGCCAAGGAAGTGTAATCCATCTCTTTTTCAATCAAAAGAACGTTTTCTTCTTCCACCAGATTCAGTGGTACACTATTCGCTCGGCAGACCAGAAGACTTAAGAGAGATGACTCCCCGAAAGAGAACGTTGCTGTAGCATGAGATGTATATGTCACATTATCAGTTGTAAAATTCATGTAGTTTGATGGTAGGATGTGATCGCCACTATGAGTTCTTATCGTCCAACTCAAATTGACTGCGGGACGGCTATCCCTGACAAAGCAATTAACCTCAACGGAATCGGCTGTCGACCTAACACAGGTAGTACCGTATGTGTTCGAACACTCATGGATGACGGGAATGGTTATAGCTGGTTTCACTATAAACAAGAACATTGAAGAATACATTCTCTTGTAATGATCACATTGGTTATTGATGGACATGTGACTGTATCTGAAAGTTAATGGACGACGATGACTGTTGTATCGCGTTTCCATGTAACTGTAGATCATTTCAGAAAAAAATCAGTTTGATTATTTTCAGTTATTGTGATACTCCGATGTCTGATACTCCGACTGTGAAGCCCCTTGTTGGCAAAGACTATAAATTATATATACCTTACTTTTGTCAAACTCAGAACTGAAATTAAAGCTTCATCCAAACAAGAGCCCAAGGACAATATGGTTCCTTGCTTGAAAGGAATATTTACAAGGGAGCAGCACTGTCGTAAAATTGTAATGTTGTCTGATATACACACAATTTTATTGCCAACAATATCACAAATCCACCGTTGGTCCTTTTGTGAACCTTTTGAGGACCAGGTGACTGACATGAGCAAGAGTTGGCTATTTTTTACAGAATCATATTGTAAGAATTTGAGCAAAACCAAACAAAACCTTGATCTCTAATAACTAGCTCATACAAAGGTTGCACAGGAGTCAACTTATAGACAATTTAGATCGGAATATGGCCACGAAAACTCAAATAATCAACTTGAAAGAAACTAATACAGGTCACTGGAGGTCAACCTCAGGTCAAAGGTCATCCAAATGCAGGTCGACCATATGTACAATAGCGTAACTGCCAACCTTGATGGACATTTGGTTCTCAAGTTATTTCAAAAATACTAGTTTTTGACCACTAATTGACCTTTGTTGACCTTGGATCACATGACTGTTATGTTTGGAAACCATCCCTTACCCCATTCACAACTAGTCCACAAATATCAACCATGTCAGCCCCTGTCAATGGTAGTTTCACAAGTTATTGCCCAAAAAGCACATTTTGACCCATAATTGACCTTTGGTGACCTTGGATCACATAACGGTTATTTGAAAAATGTGCCCCTACTTCATTCTCAACGTATCCCGATATATCAGCCATGTCAGACTTCGTCACTGGAAGTTGTCGCAAAATTTAGCATAAATTGGCATTTTTTGTACACTAGCAACCTTGAATGACCTTGGATGACCTGATGGTGTTTATCAGAAATGTTCCCCTCGATTATTTGGACTCTGTCCAAAAACTTTTATTTGCTACAATGAACACACATAATGTTATTGCTAGAAAGGTATCAAAACCAACCTTTGGCCTCTCATAACTTGAGAACCTGGTGTCCGATTGAAGCGGGAATTGGTTTCCTCTATATAGCACACAGAGCTCTATCTTATATCAAAATATTGACAAACTTTTTTCTTTGCCCCATATCACTCAAAATGAGTGTATTTTTCAAGATTTGACCCTTTTACCTCATAGGAAGATGTAGTTTGACACACTGATTAAAAAAGCAACATGACAAGTCTGTACAACCATCCTAACCACATGAGGGTCATTCCGTGTCAAATCAACCAGTGGTCCCCAGGTGACCCTCTCAGATTTTGATGAAACTTCATCAGAATGATTGAGTATGTCCCAAATAAAAACATACAAAAAGTTAAAATCATACTCCATGTCGTTTTCGAGATATAGCCCGTTGAAATTTGGCCAAGGCGGTCATTTTGTGCTAGCGCGATTCGCGAAAAAGGACTTTTGTGATATTTTCCAACTTTGAAAGCTCATAATTCAGTCTTTGTACCAGGTAGAGAGCTCAAATTTGGTATTCCATTAGAGAATCAGGTGTCCGATTGAAGCGGGAATTGGTTTCCTCTATATAGCACACAGAGCTCTATCATATTTCAAAATATTGACAAACCTTTCTTGTTTTGCCCCGTATCTCCTTAAAATTTGCATATTTTTCAAAATTGACCTTTGACCTTTTGACCTCATAGAAAGATGTAGTTTGACACGCTGATTCCAAAAAGTAACATGACAAGTCTGTATGACCATCCTAACAGTACTTGTTAAAAACAAAACCTTGGACCTCTGATAACTCCGCACACGAAGGTCGCTCAGGGGTCAAGCCATGGACAATTTTGATCGGAAGGTACATTTGAGATCCGATTATTGCCAGGAAAATTAAATTAACCGAATAAACTAATACAGGTCACCGGAGGTCAACCTGAGGTCAAAGGTCACCTAGATGCGGGTCGAATACTGGATTACAATTGCGTAACTCCCAACCTTGAGGGACATTTTGTTTTGAAGTTATTGCAAAAATACTACTTTTTGACCCCTAATTGACCTTTGTTGACCTTGGATCACATGACTGTTAAGTTTGGAACGATCCCTTACCCCATTCACCACTACTACAAAAATATCAACCATGTCTAACCCTGTCAATGGGAGTTATTGCTGTTTTTAATATTTTGGGGTTTTTGGCCTCTTACTAACCTTTGGTGACCTTCACAGGCACCAAAAACAAAAGGGCACACCTTCTTACTATGGTGGATCTATATACCATGTTCGAGTTTAGTCCAACTTTCCCTTGTTGAGTTACAGTGTACCCAAGCAAGTGTCACATACACACACACACCCACACACACACACGCCAAACTGACTACATAGGTTCCTTTGCTATAGCAAGGAACCAAAAACAATGAAAACGAAAACAAGAATGCAGTTCACTGTTTCGTCATTTTTTTAGGGATGACTCTATCAACCATTAGAAAGCATGCAGATGGATTAGAGAAATGTTAAAATTAGTCTTACAAATGGCATTTTGCTGATGGATGGCAAGCGCACGTGATATGTCAAGGCCAGTTGGCTTTGTGACTCTTTGCCAAGCAATTTGCTCAAAATTCGACATACATTATAACTTTTTGCCTAATGTAGAGCAAGTGAGTTACATGACAATGACATTGATTATACACTTTGATCATTTAGTCATCATTTGATCATTTAGTATAAATCATAGAGAATATGAGCAATTTTTGAGACCATTTGTCATATTTGAACTATTGAACCCTTGATGCTCAGACGGTGAAGCTTGCAAGTTCCACTGTGAGTTTGTTTAAAGCAGATAGCAGCAAAAATATCAACTCTCTTATTTCTTGAATGACTGTATGTTTTGTTCAAAACCTATAGGTCCCCTTCAAAAAAACTTAACTGAACTGATAATGACCACACTGTGTTCACCAAACAGAAATCATAGCATTGAGGAACTCTAAGATCAATTGTAGCTTTAGTTCTGGAGTTGTCATGTTTACAGGGTTTTCAGACTACCTATTATGAAGTTTAAGAAATGTACTTTTGAGTTATCATGTTAACAAAGTTTTCAGACTTTGGCCTCTGTTAACCTCAAATGACCTTTGACCTTTGCAGAACAGTAAACCACCATGATGTTTGTATACCGTGTTTACAAGCAAGTGTCACTTACACACAGGTATACACACAGGCAAATTGCAAAAACGGCATAGTTATCATTAATCTACTATATTTACTTGATAATGATCGATGATTTCATTTTTTTATCACATACTGTACTGTACTTCATTTCCGTTCTGACACTTTAGGTTTACAATAATTTAACTATCAAAGCTACATACCGGTTGTGTGCACACATATAAGCTTCGAACTGGCTGAACCAAAAAGGGAGATTGCAGTTGATACTCGGAATACAGATTCATGGCTCGTGGTCACGTTATTTATAAGTAACGATCCGTTAGGGTCAATATCAAATTCTCCAGATTCGTAGCCAACTCCACTTTTCTCGCTATCAGGGCGTAACAATATGGACTTCTCTTTCATAACATTGACCCAACCTATAAGTGCCAAAGAGCTTGCATTACAGGAACACGTAATGATTCCCACTGTACCAATTTCAATATACTGTGTCTGTTCGCATTCTGTATCTTCTGCCAAAGTTGCTGTACAGGGGAAAAAGGAATGTGTTATGTCATAGGTCTCGAACTCAGCGATGGTTTTATTAACTCAAAGCGTTAAATCATTCAATTAAAAAAGAATAAAATCAACAGATTAAAGAACAAAGAAATCCAGAGGGAAACCCCTTCCAGCGGTTACTTGCCTTTAAATGCATAATATATGTAACATAATAGTAGTTTGCAAGCTGCCAATGGCAGAAGTTCATATTGCAGATGGAGAGCAGTATAAATCTAAACAGAATCAGTGCTTACATGGTTTGATGACTGGGAATCGTGTGACTATGATACTATAACGACGAAAGAAAGACAGAGGGACATTGTTTGTGGTAAATAATGGATTATGTTGCATGCTGTCTCAAACAACACCCAATGACATTTGACCTCCACAATAATAGAAAAACAATAAGGTCGCTGTACTGCTTATTCAAAGTTTCATGCAAAATATGTGAGCCAATAACGTTACCTATCTGGATATATCGTTTTTACAAGGATTTAAATTTTTGAGACCTGGTTAGAAATGAACTTTAACCTACACCAAACTGTGTAAAACCTTCCTCTTCATAAGGCTATACTAACATGCATGTATGAGCTAACCACTTTATGTTCAGGTTGTGGATAAATATATATTTTTGAGATTTTCATATTTTGCCCTCTGCTGACCCTAAATGGCATTTGACCCCCAAAGCAAGAGTGTTTTTGTACTCATAATAGAGCAGCCACATACACTATATGAGAACTGCAGACGTTACCAATATTGAGATATCTACACATACCAACTTACTCTTAAAGAGATTACAGTAACTACTGTAAATCTTATTTTTTTTTAAAAAACAGAAAACTGGATCGTGCTGATAAATATAATAAATCGTTAGCATGTGCTATTAGGTTACAGTAAAAACTGAGGATATGTTGATTTCCAAGCAATTCATCAAACTGGATTTGTAGGAATAACACATTTCCTCAGTTCTTACTGTAATCCGAATAGCACATGCTACCGATTTATAGCTGGTACTAAACTTAACGATTGACAGTAGTTCTGTGTTCTCAGTGTGTATTAGATGCACATACACATACTATCGTGACTGCATAGGTTTCTCTTATCGTCGAAACCAAAAATGGAAATACCAATGACGTGTACGTTTGCAAAATGATGTGTTATAATACGTAATGAATGCTTCTCTAGTTTTCACTTGGTTTACTCACCTGATGATAGTGCAAGTATTATTGTGAATGCTAAAAAGAGTCCTGTGTTGAGAATCGCCATGTCTTCTCAGTCTCACATGCCAGAATCTAAAAATAAAATGACCATATGTAACGGTGACGGTAAATGAAAAGTACAATTTCAAAGTTACTGGTTATAATGATAGGCCAGTTTGTATATTGTTGTTTATCTTGTCAACCCATACTTCCGCCAGCAAATCGGCCACAACCGAAGGCGCACAGTGAAACGCGGGCACACCTATGAATACTTAAGAAGTGTAATTGATGATGGACCATACAAATGCTTGACTACCGCGCACCAAATGAAATGACGATGCTACGGTTAAAACGCCTAAAATATAAACCTATAGTAATACAAGTAAGTATACTAAGTACAGTACGCGTATACGAACTACTATGAATGATTATTCGCTAAACTGAACCGTGCGCAGTAACACTCGGCCGAGTTGGCACGCGCGTGAGCGGTATAAAATGGCTAGCGAAATGCATATATAACTCGCAACTAAGCTAATTCTGAGCTCAGAATATTGCACTTGTGAAATAGCAATTAAACATACGCTTAAACGCCCTTGAACTTATCTAAAGAAGCGCAGTTTTAAGGCTAAATCAAATAGTAAAGAGTTCGTATCTTAATTAACGAGTCTTATCTTATTCACGGCACTTGTTGGGGAAAACGTGCACATAGCATAGGGTGGCATACTCCTAATACTTTTTAAGAAAAAGTCGCCTAGGAAAGAACCTGGGCACGAAAACCAAACTATCGTCAGGTGTGCATCACCATTCCCATCGAAAGGGAACAGATACTCCTAATTGCATACTCCTAATTGTTTACTACTGAGTGAAGAGGTTTGTTTACAAGTGACGAAAACTTCCGGCTCGGATAGCAACAAATCTACAAGTCTAGGGCTTTCAATTTGCGTATGCGACCATAGATATCATAGGTGCATACGCCGTATTAAAAACCCCATTGACTTACACACTAAATCACAAAAGTAATGTGGTCTCCTAAGTATAGATATAAATTTTCACTAGCTGAACGCTACCCATCACCGGATAGCTGACAAGTTGGCCTTTCATGGCACCATCAATTTTTTGTATCATGACCATGTAGATTTTTTTTGCTATCCGAGCCGGAAGTTTTCGTCACTTGTAAACAAACCTCTTCACTCAGTACCGTAGTAAACAATTTTCCCACGCTGCTCCTTGGATGCCCGAAGGGGTCTAAAATTGCCTCAATTGACCCAATTTTCTCACCACATGTACTTTCATTCATGCTCTTCAACATGCAAGCCACAAACATAAACCAGATTGATATTGATAACAGGTCAATAAAGATGTTCTCCTGCTGCTTTTTGGCACTTTTCCTGAGATACTTTTTAAGAAAAAGTCGCCCAGGAAAGAACTTGGGCAAGAAAACCAAACTACCGAACGGCTGATCCGCTCTCAACCCCAGTCCCCTTGCATCGGGATTGTGACTGTGTGATCATCGCCGGGTGTGCATCACCATGCACCTCGAAAAGGAACAGATAATACACATGATCTTAGCCAAAAGGCCGAGAAGCGCGATCCTGAGATAGGAGAACAATCGAGCGGATGGATATATACTCTAATAGGAGTATGCCACCGAAGGCTTGTATATACCAAGAAGTGAGGTCAAATGTCCAGGACCATTTCATTATTGCATACCGTGTAGTTGACTAAGGGTCACATCACTTGCACAACCACTAATGTCATCTGTCTGATCTCTTGTAGAGTTTGCGGCATCCAGTATGTTGGCGAAACCAAAACCACCCTCAAGAAGCGATTCTATGGTCACAGCTCCACATTCAACACCATGAAGACTGAGACCCCAGTTGAAGAACCCAACCATACCATTAACGATACATCCCTACAGGGGATTGAGTCCTTAGGTAGCCGTCCTGATCTATACGAATCAGCAGAGAGAGGCTGTGGATGCAACGCCTTTGCACCGCTCAACCTCATGGGCTCAACATTCAGGAAGGACATGACTAACTTTTCTTCTGTCTCCCTTTCCTTCTCCCCTTGCCCCCCCCCATCACTCCTATTCTCATAGCTCTCTTCCACCATTTTTTTTTATCCACACCTTTCTGTCTTTGTCCTTATCCAGTTTTTTCCCAACCCCCTCCCTTAATCCTCTCGTTGTCCCTCCACTGTTAATCTCCTACCTCTCCTCTTCCCCTGTTGGTTTCTTTCTTTCTTCTCTCCATCCCTTGTCTACTAATCCCCTTACATATATCTCTTTGTGTTCACCATGCTCATTAACCTGTCTGTATTCTGTGCGTGATTTTGTCTCTTCTGTTACTGTTACTTGTCATTTAGCCTTTGAAGAAGATCCTGCTAGGATCGAAACGTCAGGCCAACTTACTTTTACACATTCTCCTACACAGGCTCTCTATTGGATTAGCAGTTTGCTAACAGTTTTATTTTATTTTGACCTCCAAATCAACATAGGTGAATGAAATGTAATCCACTTTAGTACTATCGCCATCGGCCTCAAAGCCTGGAGAACGCAGCTATCTGGCTAGCTTTTTGATACAGTACAGTCACATTTGCGTGTGTATACAGCATTGCGTTGCGAAGGTAACATCTACATCCGTACTCTGCAAAAGACTGGTGTCCATCTCGCAAAGGATGATTAGTGACATCACCAAGTCAGGTGTTGTATATTAAATCACGCTCTGCTAAGTACCTAGATGTTTTCACTTTAAAATTGTCAGCAGACATTGAAATCAATTCTGGAGGCAAAGAGTTCCAATCTGTTATCGTTCTCGGAAACAAACTATATTTGTAATCATCTGTTTTGCAGCGAGGTTGGATGAACTTAGCTTGATTGAGTTGTCTAGTTCTACGAGCTGGATTCTTAATGTAGGATGGGATAGGAATATCAGTCTTTCCATTAATTGCTTTAAGAAGTACATATACTCTGTAGATTTTCCTTCTGATATATAATGGTTGCCATTGGAGGTCAGTCATAATCCGAGTAACTGTACCTGGTTCATGTTTGTACTCATTCTTGACGAATATCGCCCCTCTTTGCTGGCCCATTTCAATTTGTTTCACATGCTTAGAAAGATGGGTATCCCATGCAGAGGATGAGTATTTTAGGTGAGGCCGAACAAGAGACATATACGCTTGCTCCTTCACTTTCGCAAGACAGTTTCCAAGGTTCCTTCTGATGAATCCAAGAGATTTATTTGCCGTTTTAGTAATGTTTTCTATATGGTGACTCCAATTCATTTGATAAGAAAGTTCTACACCTAAGTATGGTTGATGGTCGACGTCCTTTAGGCTATGACCCTTTATTTTATAATCGAAAAGATGAGCCTTTTGGTGACGTTGAGTTCTTATTGCATAACACTTCTCAGCATTAAACTGCATTTGCCAGGTATCTGCCCACTCTGACAACATAGAAAGGTCTTTCTGAAGTAGAGTTGTGTCCGACGGATTGTCAATGGTTCTGTATAATAAGCTGTCAACAGCGAATAGCTTAAGATTCGAATTGATGCCTTTTCCCTTGTCATTTATATAAAGCAGGAACATTAATGGTCCAAGGACAGTCCCCTGGGGGACACCCGACTTTACTTTGGTGTCGTTAGAGGCTTCCCGATCAAGAATAACTCTTTGTGTCCGCTTTGTTAGTCAGGCTGTTATCCAGTTTATCATATCCCTCCGAATACCATAGAAATTTAATTTGCTTAAAAGTCTCTGGTGAGGCACCGTATCAAAGGCTTTGGAGAAGTCAAGTATTAAAATGTCCATTAGTTAGCGTTTGTCCATAGCCCTAAGTATATCTTCAATTGTGTTTATAAGTTGAGTTTCACATGACCGATGCTTCCCGAATCCATGTTGGTTGTCAATTAATAAATTGTGGCATTCCAGATTGTACATAATATGTCTATGTATGATATGCCCAAATATTTTGCAAGGAATGGAAGTCAGTGAAACTGGACGATAATTTGCAGTACATGAGCGCTCACCTTTTTTGAAGAGGGCTGACATATTTGCAGTTAGCCAGTCTTGAGGACATTCACCTGTCTGTAGTGACTGGTGAAGATATACAACAAATATTGGGCTATTTCGTCAGCAGCCTCCGTAAGCACTCTTACTGGAATTTTGTCTGGTCCATTTGCTTTTTGAGGGTTCAACCCTGCAAGAAGTTTTGCAATGCCATGTTGGTCAAAAGTTAAGTTACCTATTGCAGGTGTATCACTGGTGCCTAGATTACTACTGTTCGTAAAATCTTCATCTGTGAAGACAGATTCATATTGTTAATTTAGAAGAAATGCCTTCTCTGCGCTGTCCGTTACTTCGCGGCCTTGGTGTTTTATTAGTGGTATGCCCATAGTGTCTCTACGCTTAGACTTAATATATTTTCAGAACCTCTTCCAAATGGAATATACCTGTTTATTTCACTATCCAAATTGACATCTAAAATATTCTCAACATAGCTACTGTGGGCCTTCTCTAAAATCCCCTTAATATGTTTTCGAAATTTTCTAAAATCTTCCCAGTCAGAATCCTTTCTACTCTTATTTGCTTTATTATACAAACGTTGTTTCTTCCTAATTTTCTTCCTGATATCAGTTGTCATCCAAGGGATGTTCCACCTCCTACTGACCAGGTTTTGTGGTATGTGTTTATTCAAAGAGCCAATAGTGCTGTTTTAAAATATGTCCAGTTCTCATCAATTGATTTTGTTTCTGGATTGTTTGCCAAAAATGATTTGTAGGAACTGCTGATGTTACTCCTTACCTTATCCATGTCCTCTTTCCCATATAGATATACCTTCCTGGGTTTCTTCTTAGCCAATCTTGCTTTAACGTTTATTTCGGTAATTGCTATGTCATGATCACTCATGCCTTGATGAATATGTATATTCTGTATCAAATCCGGGTTTGTAGTAAAGACTAAGTCAAGAATGTTATTCCCTTTTGTGGGTTCAAAGCCAGACTGGACCAAAAAGTGGTCATTAACTACCTCCAGTAGTTTTTGGTAAAGTAGATTTCCGTATTGTGGTATCGGCTTGATATTATAATTATGCCAATCTATGTCAGGTAAGTTTAAGTCACCAGAGAGTCATTATGTAAGTTATCACCGGTAGTTACTTTCTTCAATGACGAGTCCAGTTCTTGAATTGATATTATGTCTCTGTTTGTTGGTCAATAGAAAGATCCTACAAATAATGGCTTACTCCCAGCTATCGATAATCAACTTTTAAGTTTATTTTCATACCTTTGCACGTGTCTTGCTGGCGACCAAACGTGACGCCTAGCACACTTCAGAAGACATCGCCTGCAAATTATTTACAGTTTCATTGAAATACTAATATGACAATCATCATCATTCTTAAGGATGCTCATCAGTTACTCGTCAGTGCATTAGCCTAGTCTAGGGTCTACGTGCAAGTAACCATTGTATTGACCCAGGGCAAAGGCCTACGTGCTACTCACAACTGTTTCTCGATCATCGTGCCGTACATACATATGTTAAAGCTTGAGTAGACTAGGCCTATCTAATTTAGGCTAGCCTAACTGCACGTAGGCACGAGTCTCCATTCTACTACAAGTAATACGTACTATGAATGCATGCACAGTAGTATCTGACGGAAAGGCTCGAAACCTATTTCAGAAAGGTATATTTAAGAATGGAATCTACACTGGTGTAAAGGAATGTATCGGTGAAACTTGTTTTCTTTTAAGGGAGAGTCATTTCATTCGAGGAGAACATATTGACAGTACGTTTTACATCGCTGTTTCCCAGTCACACATGTCAGAGAATTGTTAACTCAACTGACTTCCACACTCTATAGCTTACCCAGAGTGCGGCACTGGTTTACGACCATGAGTCTGAGTCATACATTGGTAAAGATTGATGGGGCTTGTGACTGGGTTTTTCAATTTATCGGAACCTTGAATACATCGCTAAACGTGCCACATTCTTCCATAGATATGCACAGTACATCCCAGCAGTAATGATTGAGCAGTAAGAAACTGTTTTGTTGAACCAAGAGCAAGATTCCGTTTCGGTACAAGGTACAAGCCTGAAGTTGCTTTTATGTATAAATGTGTGTAGTTGCATGTCCCCAGGTATAAGCATGCAGCACAATGTGATGAATTGAGTTACCTCGGAGCTCCAACTGTTATAGTAGTTCTCTTTAAAGATGATTGATTTCATTAGCATGTATGTAACTGTTGTCTGTATATATAAGCTGTGATTGTATCATAGTCTTATCATATTGTGTTTTGCAGCATGTTGTGTTATAGCAGTTCCAATGCCTAACGACATTAGACATGTGTGCTAGTGTGGTGCAAATGTTAAGGATTGGATCAATAGTGCTGCGACATATGACAAAGTGTGGGCTGCAGCACTAAGAATGTTAATGGTGAATATTGAGAGAAGAGCTAAGGTAGCTCTATACCACAGAATTAAATATAACTATATGTTGTAGGCTTGCAGCAGAAGTGTGTCAATTATTATATAAAGACAAGTATTATAAGAGGCTGGACAAATCATTAATCTATTTCAAGTGTCTAACTGTACTTGGAAGGCAAGGAAAAAAGATCATTGCACGATTTCAATGTAGTCGTTAGTTATTTAAAGGCACTTTTTCCAATTTGTGAGTTCACGGACATTTCCGATATCTTTGCGATGCAAACATGATTCCACGTCAACCAATATGGAGTCGATTTCAACTCGACAAATCTAAAAGCCATGTTTAAAGCTACGGACATGTGTTTACTTTAACATCAATCAACAGGGACGTTGGATTGATCATGTTCTTACTTCCACAGCTCAAGAAGTCTGAAGTTATAAAATAAAGAAGTTTAATCCCTCATGGACGTTTACTCTTTGAGTGATTTTATTTACTACACCGAACTATCCCAACATCAACACCTAATTTACTACGTACGTACACGGCGGCTCATCACCAATAGCAGTCTGTATTTCATATTGTGCAAATATCTGTTTTTAACCTGATATTAATGTTCTTGATAGATCCATTGGTATTAAAATGAACTTCTCTTTGATTTCAGAGTGCAATGATTCGAGGTAGCTATATAATGAATTGATATAAACCTTGCCGTAGTTGACAAATTGTTCTTTCTTCGAACAATTTTCATGGTTTGTGTATATCTTGATATGCACAGCCCTGGCCAAGAACGATTGTGAATAATGAAAGTACAGAAACTTACCTGCACTGATGTAATTTGTCCGAATATTCTTTGATAAAAGTTATTTGACATTGAGTAAATATGATTTTGCGTTTCAATGTCTTTTTTCCACGGACGCGAGAAGGTCCAGGTATTGTAAGATATAACAAGTAAGTGTATGTGAAATACCGAAGTTTGTAACAATCCAACTGACGTTGTTTAATTTCAATCGGAAGATAACATTCATTTAATCCGTTTTCAAATAATTTCTTTACTAATGAATATTTACTACCACAATATCTAAATAACTCGCATCGGCTCGAACAGACACTTTGCTGAATTTCCGTCGTAAGTTTTTTTTTATTAATTGCATATAACAATATCTCAAATACCGTTATACTTAAATATCCGGAAGAAAATAAATCGTTTGTCAACGTGTTCACAATTAGATATTTAGGCAAATGATGGCGAAATCGATCACAAATGATTGTTTACCAGTAGGCTCACAAAGCTTCCAAAACTGTTAGTGACTTACTTCACCCTTACTCCTTTCCCGATAATAAGTTTCCTTCTATTCCTACGAAACTTAAAATTCTGAGCACTACGAACAAACCTGTGGCTATGTAGGGTTATGATTCGCTACTGATAATATGCAAGTTATTACTGCTATACAATGCTGTGTAACAATATCTATCGAAAAAGGTGACGACTTGTATGCTGAGTTTCATGACGCATATGGAATCTACCATTTTTTGTTTGTGACATGTTAAAATTCTCTCCGAATATTCCTAAGAATTACGATTACGGAACCAATTCACGTGATTAGATATAAATATCATGATATGCATCACATGCGACCGCCAATAGTGGTGCAGTTATTTCTCTGACAACACACAAACAGTTGAAGACTTAAATTATAAATCCACCTTTACTCGATCATTTGCAAATGGTGAGAACTGATTGAAACTATACAAGAACTAGTCAATCGTGACGTTTGATTGTTGTTCAGCCTCGCAAGCCTTAGAAGAAAGAACTACAAAAGCCAGTTGTATGTTCACCAGTGATCACGCACTTTTCACACGTATTCCATTTGCCTCTGTCTATCAAGTTTAACAAAAACTAGCTTATATGGACATCACTGCTAGAATGACATACCACAAGAATAAGTTACTTGATTTCGCTGTGGTTCTATAGGTATCGCACCACATTTAATTGCTCCCAGTTACTTACACACTAAACTCGTCACTTTCCAAGGCCATTATGGTGGCACCATGTAATAGCTAATTGCTTGGGCTATGATTACACATTCAACTTTTGCCACCATGACCGTTTAGATGTTGAGCTAGAACAGTTAAAGTTTATCAGAGTGCTCCTAGGGCTCCTAGAGTAAGCTGAATCCTAAAATCTACAGGCATGTGTTTAAACCACGGGTAAACAGTAATGTTATACAGTCAAGTGTATGAATATGTTAAGATGACATGT
>KN882901.1:178003-197096 GCA_000934455.1 Apostichopus parvimensis
TGTATGTATGTATGTATGTGTGTCTGTATGTATGTATCTTTGTTATGTTTAATATAAAATAAGTACTAAATAGAACTGACACAGTATAACTTGTTGGATCATTTCATGAGTTAAAAACAGCTTCATTGCAGAACTTAATGAAATACAATATGTAATTGAATGTAAAGAAACAATCTATCTGATAAAATCTGTAAAATTTGTTAAAATATATAATTAAAATAACATATATGAAAGAATGGTTGATAGTTTTGTTCATGCAAGAAATGAAGCAAGAACAAAAAAAGCAAAAAGTGAATAGATTCCTTTCCACTATATTAAGTGACTTTAATTTTAGACAACAATGTTCTTAAAGTTTGACGTCTTGATTTCAAATGATCATTGATCACTATGAAAAACAACAGGGAGCATGTACTAACCAGGACAATAATCATACAAAGTTTTACTGTTTGTTTTACATTGTTTGCAAGGTTGACATACTTTGCGTTATGTTGACCTAAAACATGTATTCAACATGGACAATGTACATACCAAGTTTAAATTCTTTACAGTAACCATGTTTTTATGCAATGCCTCACATGTATATAACATCACCACAGAATGTTCTGCCTATAATCAAGTTCGTGTAAAAGTAAGTTGGTCAACTTACTTTTACACATTCTATTACACAGGCTCTCTAGTGGATACGCAGTTTGCTAACAGTTTTATTTTATTTTTATTATTATAATCAAGTTCAACCAAAGTGAATTGGGATATGCAGAGCAAACTTCCAAATAATTTACTGATGTTGGAGTATATGTTTTGGTAGAATGCCGTACCAGGGAGCTGGTTGTTGGACTATATTGATCCTCAAATAATTAAAACACCAGACTGCATAATTGTGTAACATTAGGTCTCGATGATGTTACATGAATAATCTAATAGGATGAGCAACATACATCAACCCAAGTACAACACAAATCATTGATTTACATATGTGACAAACAATAATCACATTGGCAGCTGATGACCAGGTTGGAAACTTCTTGTATTCAGTATACAGGAATCGTGTTTAAAAGATTCTTACAATTTCACCAAAGGCTTCTTTTACGCAACGTTGAACACATACACACTAAATACGGGATCTGTCGAATCTTCCCTTCTTGAGATATTATATTGGAAGGGACGGTGACACCCAGCAAAATAGCCCGAGTTAGTCCATACGTAACTTGATCATATTTTTCATTGTAGAGTACAGTGTTTTGAATATTACATGAGCATACTGACAACATGAAATACTATCCCTGCAAACAAAAAAGGTAACTTTTCTTTAATACAAAGTGGAACAATGAGACCTAGGAATGAGCTCTTGCATTGTGCATAACTTAACTGGGATACTAAGCAGGGAACTATCACTGGTTTTCACAGTCATAAATACACAAATCAAATATAAATGGAATATAGACAGTCACCTTAATTACAATATGGACAGGTTAATTCACAAGGCTCTAGGAGTGACCCATTAACATATTGATAACGGAGCAACAGCATAAAATGCAATTTTCAGACAAAACAAGCAAAGTATATATATGGTATGTCAATAACAGTATGTCACAAAGCACTCACAACTGGTAAGCATATGTAGTGATCAATTTAGGGTCAAGTATTATCGTTAATGTCATCGTGTTGTAACCCTTTAATAATGACAGCCACTATCTGTCACTGCTATGTGAGTACTTTTTATAAGTAACAGCATAAACACTATATTATTATATTATTATTAAACCCATGGAAATAATTATTAAATAGTTATATATTTAAAACGTGAAAGTACAGTATTGCCGTTACACTTGATTTCATGGACTGTTACATATTCCTTTTGACATAGACTATACAGAACACAGGGCAGCTATTACCAAGAGTCGTGAAATTCAAAGTAAAATAATGAGTTGGAATTTCACAAGATATGAATGACTTACTTTGATAGGTGCTTCGGTGTAACAGACCTTGAGGTTCTACGTAAGCAACTTGAATTGCAATTACAAACTGAATGGGAGCCACATAAGCTAAATATAAGCTCATCTGGGATTTCTGAAGTACTAAACAAAATTCAAATTGCACTTAATTCTGCAGACCCTATATTACCTTTGAAATTTAGGGTCAATACCGTACTTGATCTCGTGACATGGAAGCCACATGCGAAATATGATAACCGAATAACCTAGTTCCTTATCTGAAGATATTGTGTATAAACGATTTCAATCTTTGAACCCTGCTTGGTGACATTAAATGAACTACTACCCAAACTGATTAAAATTACCGATAAGGCTATACTATCAAAAACGAATGAGTTCCTTTGATATTCGCAGGTTTAAGACAATAGTGTTTAAGGGATTTAATATCTAGCCATTTGCTGAATGGCCCCAAATGACAAAATCAGTAACGTTCTTTCACTGTAAATAGGGGAAACAAAAATGTCAAATATGAGAACTGCAGAGGTTATGCCTATCCTCAGGTATAGTGTACTCAACCGAGGGCTTCTCATACATATCCTTCGCACATAAAAACATGCCAAGAGCAGTCACATGTATTGGCAATAGGCGAAAGTTCTTTTGGGTTTAATGTGTTTAAGGCTAGCTTGATTTCCAGATTTTAATTTGACGACACGGACGAACTCCCAGTTACAAACATTACAAACGTATACACATCTGTATCAGCTGAAGTTGACAAATAAAGTAGCATTATTTAGAAATATGCATTGTTAGAATGTTTCATCCTCAAACTTCATAAAATAAATTGCGATATGCAAATTACTCTGGTATATATCCGTATCTGCTTTGGGTTTGGTTGGTGCACATTAAAATATTACCCTCAGGCTTTACTTGACAATGTCACCCTTTCATATCTTGAGGTGGCACACATCTTCCTAACTCATAGATATGTCTCAAAGTATAATTAAATCAAAGTGCCAATTGACTTCGAGATTCTTTACCAGAATGAGGAGACACTTTGGATACAGTATTTCCAACTATTATCAAAGCTGACTAGATATGCATGGATTTTCATCGATTAATGTACATGTGCTTGACCTGACATGTTTCCAAGGATTCAGACTTTGACATCTGATGACCTATATGAAAACGATGGGGATCATCTACTGACCATGGTCTACGTGCATACACAATGTAAAGTTCAAACAACCTTTGTTCCCTACAATGTCTACAATGTTTCCAGACTCCATGCCTCCGTTGACCTGAAATTACATTTGACTTATATTTAAAGCAATAGGGATCACGTTATTACCTAGGGCTACCTTCATATACCAAGTTTAAACAAATTAACTTAATAAATCACATGCACAATCATATACCATAACAATCACCTAGATTCCTAGCGCCTGTATGCTTGGGTAAGGAATCACAAATACTTCTTTTGTTTCATACAGGTGTCCCGGCTATCTTCTTTTTTGTTGGATTGAGTGCATGTTTGACCTTCATATTGAATACAATAAGTCTTATATTTAATGATCATTGGAGATCAGTAGAAATAGAAACCTGAATACGTTTTAGGCAATTACTCATGGAACATAGCTTATACCTAATGGACGTGTTACTTCCCCATCAAAATGTAAAAGCAACATATTGTCCAATTGAAGTGAAAAGGTGCTTAAATGTCAACTGAGGTTACATGTTGGAAATACAATAACTAACTTAAATAAAAAAATGTATTCTCTTGTTTAATTCAGTGGCAAAGCCAGGCTTAAGCTTTGCTAGCAGGGAGGCACTGATGTGGAATATACCCTTTTGGGGGGATTGAGAACCGTTTCCTGAGTTTTATTGAAGATTGAGTTAGTAATAAAAGGGGCACCACGAGCATCCTAACAAAGAGATGGAATTTTTTTTTGCCATTATTAAGTGTTTTTTATTGTGCCTCGTTCATTAAAGTGAAAGCAAAAACCAGAATGCAAAACATGGATATCTTATACTGATAAATATGACATTAGGCTTTAGTCAGCATGAAAAACATGCTTTCATCTCAGTAGCACATCAACAAGCTTTGAGCTGTGACAAACAATATTCACATTAGCAGTTCATGATGACTGATATTAATACTAGTCTTCTTGCATGTAATCAGCAAAGAGTATTATGTTTGCAATGTTTTCACAATTTAACCCCTGTTGACCGGCCCAAATAACATTAGTTACCAACCTAAGACAACAGGGTGGTTATGTCCGTATTAAAGATATATCGTTTTTACAAGCTTTTCAACATTTGACCATTAATGACCCGAATAACATTTGACCCTTTCCCCCCCTCCCCAAAAAATGCTTTGACCAGAAAAAAAGCCATGTATAGTCCAGCCAGACTGAATGTTTCTAGTAAACAAGAGAAATCATGACATGAGAACAAGTCATAATACCGCCGACAAACAACCACATTTAGCAGTTTACTTGATAGGGAATGGAGTTTGAGAAATATAATCTCCGATTATTTTGGTCATTTGGCTTGCTGATCGAAAAAAATTAAGATAAAACTGAGACAGAATGTTTCTTTCAGGGGTTATAGAATAAAACACTTGGAGCATGCATGTAAGGTACCCTCATTTAGTTTTCTGTCCAATATTTAAGGGAATGTTTATGTTTTTTTTGCATTTAATCATACAACTATTGTCTTACCCCCTCCCCCCCCAAAAAAAAATAAAAAAAACATGGCTGCAGTATTTACACTGTATTTGTTGCATATAATACATAACACTTAATTATATATTTGTTGATTTTTTTTTGTAACAGTAGCTCAAACCTTGCGTAATATTTATACAAGAACATCATTCCTTTAATCCTAGCTTACTTTATTGACAGTATTATATATTTTTTTTTGGAAAAAAGGTTGCAAACTACGAGAATGAAATATCTTACAGTCATATGTTGGTTCACGGGCCAACGACAAGAGTATTACCAATGGGTGCGATGGTTTACACTGCGTGAAGAGAACTTCTCTTCTTCAGTTTCTTCAAACATCTGTAAACAAAATATGAAGTTAGAAATCACTAAGGATGAACAGATATTTTTCTTGATGGTGAAGTATTTGTTATTTATGTGTGGAAACCCCACCCACAGCATAATGTGGCTTCCATTTCATGGTCAAGTCGATTAAGCCAATGTTGACGATATTAAATGAGGATAGGTAGTTGAGAGAAACATGTTACATTACTTTATGTACAGTATCCCTCCAAATCAACTATAATAATGCATCATGCAAAGATTTACAATAGAAACTGACTGCATTTTAGCAACTTCCATCAGAAATATTCAAAATAAAACTGGAACGTCAACTTCAGAAAACGCTTTTTCTACCGATTAAAGATATTTCTGGTAGAAAATAATGGCCATTGATGAGGTAATTTACTGAAAAGGCCCACCGTCTGCTAGTAGTAGTTGTATGTAAGAATACAGCTCTGTTACAAACATGCCCAGCATGATGTCCTTGAGTAAGACTCGCTTGGGAAATTATGATATTAAGCATAACTATTAATGGATGTTCATAAGGCGATAGGTTGGGGATATGTATAGTTGGCAGAACGATATAGTCAAGCATTTTGCCTTTTAATATTTTGATATTATGATTTGCTTGAGGATAGTTTCATTACAAACAAATTGTTGGCGATCAAAATAAAATACAACAGAATCTAAGTGTGCAATTTCAGTGTGGGATGTCATTTAAGTCAACTTACAATCGCACATTTTGTTTCTTCGATCTCTTCATCATACTGCATATAGAACAAAATCCATTTTCTTATTTCAATATATTTCATAATATCGACATACCTCTACATATTACTGATATAATTTAGTTATTTGCCTGTAATAATGAATACACATACATTTCAATGTAGTATGTTTTTGGAATCGTAGTGAGTTGGAAAATCAAGAACAGTGAATAAACTTCCAGCCTCCACCGGGATTCGAACCAGGGCTTCCCGCTTTATATGCGGACACCCTAACTACTAGGCTATGGACGTTGATTGTATGTCCAGAGGTTCAAAACCGGTAAGGAAGGTCGTAATTACACTGGAGGCTCTAAGTCACATTGCAATACACTCTCATATTACCCACTTTTCATGATCCGCTCACGTGGTTTGTCTAGTTAATGTCTCGCGACATTGCTGTGTATTTTGTTAACACTTCGATATGTACGAATTATCAAGAAGCGTTCGTATTTAAGTGTCAACGTCATGGCGATTGCTCTGATCGAGGGTGTACATAAATAGTACGTGTATGAAATACACTATAAAACACAATGTCACGTATTGTATCGTTGTTAATACCTACGATATACTAGTATCAGCACTGAAAAATGGCAAGTTTTCGAAGTGACGTAACGATGGGGCTTTTTGATCGCTAGTCTCTTCACGCCAATGTACGTGGGGTATTTAACAAAATTATTGACATTAGAATGAAACATTTACTATCTTCAAATCACTTTAGATGCGCACTAACAAGACCACAATTTGACCTCTGTTTAATAATAGCCTAACTCGGGCTAACGACCGTACACATTCGTACATAAGACATGTATGTACTCGTAATTGTACTGTAGGCTAGTGTCGCCTACTAAGGCTAGCCTATTTGAGTCTGACTGACTCGGAACACTTGCGCTCTTTACATTGTTGAATTACCTCCTTTTAGAAATTGACAACATCCATTACCTTCAGAGTCTAGAAAGACGACAGTGACTGAGCACTACACTCACTCATCTGTCATTTTAGTAGGAGCAGAGACACTCGCTACACTTGATGCGTTCGTACGTACTTACAGTTCGTATTTTGTGCTGTTTATTAATGCCATGGGTCAAAGTATTAATTATTGCAATGCGGACACGTATGTAGACGATACAACATTTCATATGAAGGGCAAGTCTATGGATGATTTAAATACCAAACTTAATGAGGATATAGCTAATGTTTGCAAATGGTGCAAGACAAATGAAATGGTTATAAATAGTAATAACACTAAAAGCATGTTGATTAGTTCAAGACAAAGGTTGAAATCCATTCAAAATAACAAATAAAATATTACCGTCGAAGATTCTATAATTGAAAGTGTATGCTGTGAAAAGATTTTGGGCGTAAAAATCGACAATGTATTATCTTGGAATGAACAAGTCGATTCTGTTTCCAGTAGATTGGCTCTTCTTAGACACATAAAACCATTCATTGATACCAATACTTGTATTCTATTCTATAATGGATATATTTTACCGATGGTTGAGTACTGTAGTTTAGTAATGCCAAAAATGTTCTCAGACTTAGTCGCTTACAGAAAGCTGCAGCAAGAATTATTCTCAATGCAACATTTGATGATAGATCTGAAGACCTTTTTAAAACTTTAAACTGGTCTTCACTCAAAAAACGTTTAAAATGTAAAAAATTGACAATGGTGTATAGGTCTTTAAATGGTCTGGCTCCACAGTATGTTGTGGAAATGTTCCGCCACACAAATAATATACATAACCACTCTCTAAGGTCCACCACACGAAATAATTTATTTTTAGAGGGTGGTAATACCCAGTATCACCAGAAAACATTTTCATATGTTGCTGCTAAGGAATGGAACGAATTGTCAAAGGAGTGTAAGAATACCAAGTCTTTAAATACTTTTAAACGTTCTATGCAGGACTTTAACTAATTGATTATGCTCTTAATTTATTGTTCCATGTTGTATTTTATGCCATAGTCAATTTTTATTTTTATTCTCATTGTCGTCTTATTTTTTATATTTTATTATTATTATTATCATTTTATATGATTGTATTTTTCATTTCACTATCATTTATTTTATTTCAGGGCCTCGGGGGAGATTGGCTTTACGCTAACCGAGTATACCCTTTAATGTTAATGTTAAATGTTATGTTAAATGTCTTGTAGCTGACCGCGTACTGTGTATCTCAGTATATAAGTGACGTAACACACACGCTCCGCCTACTATGCTAAATTGAAGTGAAGTTAACTGGGAATATTTTAGGCATTCTTATATAACTATATCAGCCGTAAATACACATTTTAGTGATTTGTATATGATTGATCAATGGTGTCCTATTATATGTCACATCACGTCATACAATAAAATGAGGTTAAAAGGGATAACAAACATCTGTCCCATCATCCAAAGATAAATGATAGAATAAACTACACTATAGAGCAAATTCCGACTTCATTTCTGAGTTTGCTTCTTAAGTATCGGGTGGAAGAGGAAGCATGCGACGATTCATTTTTCCTAATAGCAACATTATTTGCATATGCATTGCAATATTCTACATACCAACTAACGATTAGTGACTTCACCTTTTAAGTTTCACCTCTTTTCAAACAAAGTCTACTGCTCGTACTTCATAGTATATTTCTAGATGGAACCGAATTAGCATCATCTTTGAAATGAGGTAAGAAATAGCGAATAATTGTAGAGTGACGTCATAAAGAAGTATCCGTATAAGCTTATTTCAGATCATTTTTATAGGAGAATTAATCGGCATCCGTAGCTAAGTGAGTTCATGTGACTACACACGTTAATATAATGCCGCTTAGAATAATAATGATTGTTATAGTCTATGCTAAGGCAATGATATTTGGATCACACAATATTTCAGATAAGTAACATGGAAGCAACTATCTACGTATCTTTTCAAGTTTATCTTATCCTTAACCATGGCCTATGTCGTAATTCCAGCTGGTGTATTGACTTACCGAAAAGCGGTTAATGGATCTGTTTTGTTAAATGTTTGTCGCACTGAGGAAGACAACACAATATATTGGAAATTTCAAAGACAATTTCTCTTCTTTGCAGGTACATTAGTGCGTGAGGAATTGAGCGACAGTTTGCACTTGCTTCAAAATAAGTCATTACACATCCAGCCGATCTCGTTGCTGAATATTGGAAAGTACGAATGCAGCAAGAACAACGAAACTTTGCTAACGTATTTCTTAGACGTAGAAGGTTGGTAATAGTTTGTGTTGTCACGTATGTCACTAAGGCCACTACTGATCTATCATTCCAAGTTCGTTTTTAGGGTTGTTGTTGTTTGTTTTGAATTTTCTTATTGAAGAGGAGAGGATGGAGCGGTTGGAGGTAGCTAGCTTAGTAGCCGATTTGTCCTTGTTAAACAACACTATACATACTTGTTTAATTCATTCTCCGATCAACCAGATACGATATATCGCCAAGCGAGAAAAACATGTTTCTAAATAATAAATCCTTCCTTTGTTTCGTGCTATAAATTAAAATCATATTAAGTGTCTACATGCATTTTCTTAACATATTGTCTTTCTTTTAAACTTCTTTCTTGTCACCATCAGTTCCCCCGACTTTATCTATAACTGTAGACGGGCATTCATACCATGATAATGGAGATACGCTTTACATACCTTACACTAAAACCATACATGTATCATGTTACGCTACTGGTGGCAGAGCTGCAGTGAATCTATCTATTACGGTGGATAATAAAAAAATATCACCATCAGATAGCAACACTACAACCAATGCAATGTTGAACGGCACCACTTTTGACACAAGGATAAGGTTTGCACTGCTAACAGCCGAAGAAACAGGAACTCTTTCGTGTCATAGTAGCGGTTTAAGCTACTACTCAGAACAACAGCTGGATTTGAGCTACACAACTTATGGTAAGAAGATTTTATCAATAACGAGTTTGTATACGTTAAAACTGTAAATGAACAATTTGTTATGAAATTAGTAGCAAATTAAAACTTTTTTTTAAACTATGGACGTCCTACAATAGGTTTGAGCTATTATGTAGCGATAAGCCATGTTGTTATAAATCGGTAGCTAGTTGATAGAAAGAGCGAATGAGTGAATTGGATACATTTTTTAAAACCAAAATTGCAAGTAAGGAAGCCTAAATTAGGATTTCGTGCTCTATGTTATTTCAGACATTTAGTGACCAATAAAGTAAGAACAAATTCACATGTTGTGAATAGACGACGGGACATCATATCGTAGTAGTATGTTTTTAATTATGCGTATTTAAAATAGATTCAGTATTCCAAATAATGCACAAAGACGTTTGGTTGCTCATTGATGTTAAGAATCGTATTTCGACCAAAGAAATATTTTAAATATGAGAACTTAAAGGAGTTGCGATGTAAGGATAACGTTTTGATATTCAAAGGATTGTAATGAGATTGCTCATTTTTGGAAGAGTACATACGTTCAAACTTCCTATTTTCTAGTAAAACCCAAGTTAATAGTTTAGCCTTAACGTTAGAAAGTACACATTATTGTGTATCTTTTACTCTAAGTGCTTAATGTCATTACGTTTAATTTTAAGTACCCCATTTTCAAATATGTTACCAGACAGTCGATGCATAATCGTGTACCAATTCCCACTGAATGCAAATGTTCTATAAATATGGGAAACTCTACTGGATGAAAACACGGAGGATTTTCATTTCAGCCCAATAAATTTTAAATTTTGTTGTTGCTTTTTATTATTGCTCATACCTTTTAATGTCAAGACACATTGCGTTCAACACGAACTGCCTTAATTGTTTGCTTTACATGGGAATGAGAAATGGTATCGCTTACCACTCATTTGATGATAGTTAACATGGTAAATTGTATAAGTCTGTATTTACAGAAGTTGTTGATTGTCCTAAGCTTGTTTTTATTTCAACAAAAATCATACAGTCGTTTGGACACCTTTTCTTTGCGATGCGATCTTTTTGTGGAATATCAATTACGGTCAGAAAAGAAGTTCACTTGAAAAAAAACATGGTCATATAAATACGCACAAATGGAGAATATTATAAAATAAATATGTTATTCCTATTAAGAATTGTTACAAAAATAATGCAGATTTATTTTCTATTGACGGAGTAGAAATATAACGTATTTCATAACAACATGCATGAATTAAAAGGTTTAAGATGTTAATATTTTGACAATAAGCTAATATGCCTACTGTAAGGTATTGTTACAATTCAGAGCTTTCGTCTGTATTGCCAGTTTAAACAGTATTTATTATTAATATACTGTTTTGATAGGTTTATAGTTCGTATCATCATAATGTAATCAGTTCTCATGTAACTACATTGTCTTACATATGTCATTAATATCTTTCTTTCAGTATGGATAGTAAAATACGCATATGTTGTGTGCTAGTTTGATATTGTAATGCATAAACGACGAAATGACTTTCAGAAGATCGTAATCAGTTTCACATTATGTAGCTCTTTACTACAATATAGCTTTCGATACATGTAATGTGCATATACAGATATAAAAGCAATGCGACGACTGGTTACCGATTCGTGTTATTTAGATCTACGTTAACGATACTCCTTGTCTACTATTCTCAACTGTTTTTCTCTCACTCGCAGTATTTCTTGAATCAGTGGACGCAACACTACGTATGGAAAAGACCAGTATGCATGATTATGATGAATTTTGTTTGTAATTACGGTACTTGTCGAATTGGAAAATCGACGACATCACTCTGTAACAGTATTTATATATTTATCATAAAGTCATAGACTGTCCTCAACATTGGTCAAGAAACACTTTCTCACCCATTTGTATTCAGCATAGAAATAAATAAATTCCAATCTCAGAAATTACAATACATTTTAAATGACTGGGTTGACTGTATCTTGAATAATTAAAACTATATTTGACTTACCATCCCAAAGATAATGAATATGAATAGATATATTGTATGGCTGGACTTTTTCATTACGGGAATGATGATCAACGAGGCATCTTTTCTTGTTTATGATGTGAAACATGAGTGATTTAACCTCCAAGGCAAAGTAGATTAATCTTACAACACCATGATTAAAAAGCAATATTATATAAACAGACGAACATCATTTCTGTGTTTTTGAAGAAAAAACAAAGAAATAACAGACCTGTTTCTTTTATAACTAAAGCCGTCCTAAAACAGGCCTGGGTTTTGAAGCTATCGGCTATAGGTATTAGCATTATCACCACATATATTGTTTATTGTTTCGGAAAAACAAATTAACGAGGTTCGAAAAAATACTCAAACTGCAAATAAATTGGGTTTTTTTTTTGCTCTATTTTGGGAAAGTTACGTTTGTCACATAGAGAAGAACCAGTTGAAAAACTGTTTTTTTGGGGGGTTAAGCAAAAACAAAATGGCGGTTACTTTCTACAGACTGGGTCTTGACATTATAAACCACAATATTACAACATGTGTAGCTTATTCATACGAAAAACAAATGAGCGACGTTAGATAGAAAAGAAAAAGAAACTTAAAGTGCAAGTAAGCTGGGAATTCGTGCGCTTTGTTTCGGATGTTTTGTATGTGACAAAGACTAAGAAAAGTTGACATATTGATTATATACGATTGTGCACTTTATCCTGTTATTAATTATATAACAAGGACTATCCACCAAAAAATGTCGAGAGGCTTACATATCATTCAAATATTATATTTCCCAGTAATAACGAGACCAAGCTTCATTTTTTCAAGTGCCTCGGCTACTCTGAGTTGCAGCTTTCATTTATTTGACATTTAATTAGGGTGATGAATCCGGTTTACGAACGTTTCACTCTTGCTGCAAGACTTTCTATAATTACACACACATATCAATACAACAAATTGAATGTTATCTGGGACATTGAATCAATTGTTGCCTCCTTTTAATATATCGGTGTGTTGGATCATTGACATATGTATTGTTAGGGTGTAAGCGTAGTTCACGTCCGTCGGTAAATTCAACATAACTATTTCGATATGAGAAAAAAGCTTATTTATTTTAATTTGTATTATTGTCATCTTTAATGAGGGTAGTCCTGTTCAGTGCAGAAGCACTGCTTTCCAGAGGAGCTCTCAATAAAAAATACATGTGAAATAGTATGCAGATGAAAAACGGTAAACACCTAAAAAGCACAAAAAAGGACGGCAAAAAGATAGACAAACAAATATCAGACATCTAAACACAATATATAAGTTTTCATATTGCGTTTAAAAGTATTAACATTTGGCAAGCATTTTAAATTTGTGGGAAGACTGTTCCACGACCTGCCCCAGAAAAATGTTAAGGACCTTTTGCCATTCCCATATCTAATAGGAGCAAGTACAACATTATTAGAGCAGCTAGATCCAATTTTGTACGAATGGCTATATCTCAATAGAATAGTAATATCAGTAAGGTATTCTTGAGCCAGGCCGTGGACACATCTATACATTAGAATATTCCTGAAATATATTGCACGTTGACGGACATTTAGCCACTTCAATTCAGCAAAAAAAATATCGGTAACATGCACATCCCGAAGCCCACACCCCATGACTGATCTCGCTGCACGATTTTGAAGAACCTGAACCCGGTCACCCAATTTATTCGTCGCATTATCCAAACGGCAGAACAATATTCAATGTGTGGTACACTTAGAGCATTGTGCAGAGTATTACGTGTATGCTGGTCAACACACCAACGAAGTCTTTTTAGAATACCCAGTTTCTGTGATATTTTTGCAGTAATTTTGTCAATATGTTTTTCCCATTTAAGAAACTGGTCGAACCACATTACAAGGTATTTAAATACATACACAATTTTAAGAATATCATTATCAAGCCTTATATTGAGGGGATTAACATGTTTTATAATTTGAAAAGAGCCAAATGTCATAACCTTGGTTTTAGAAACATTTAGTGTCAGCTTATTATTGTTCATCTAATCAGAAACAGCTTTCAGGTCCAAATTTATTACCCTTTCAATATCTTTTCCGTTTTTTGAACTGTACATGATAGCAGTATCATCAGCATAAAGAAAAATCTTACAATTCGAAACTACATTAAGAAGGCCATTAATAAAAATGATAAAAAACGTGGACATAATATGGATCCCCGGGGTACACCAATTGTAAAAGGTCTTGCATCAGATTTGACCCCATCAATAATAGTAGTTTGTTCTATATTTGTCAAAAAAATAGAAAACCAGGTCAGCTAACTTTTACCGTATCCAATAATATGATAATTTACGCATAAGAATCTCATGGTTGATTGTATCAAGGCCTTTTTTTAGGTCCAAAAACACAGCACAAGTGATCAGACCCTTGTCCATATTATTAAGAATGTAGTCAGTAACAACAATAATAGCAGCAAGTGTCCATCGCATGATTGATGTGGTTATGCTGAGTAAATGTGTATTACATTATTGTGAGTAGATGCAATTTAACTCACGTAGGGTAATACAGACAATTTATCAAAATTGTTCAACAAAAGTTAACGTAATATACATTCAACGTAGCCAAGCTACTTAACACGTTGTTGCAGGAGAGGGAGGGGGTTGAGAGTCACCATGTACAATTTTACAATTTTACAACAGCGACGCAAGTTCTCAAACTTGGAAAAAAGTGTCTTTTTTGTTAAGTTCTTCACAGAAATGTTTACTTCTTTTATTTACGCAGTACCTCCAACGATGTCACTGAAGATCAATGAATTTCCACTTAATCAATCTTACCTCTGGGTTCCCCAGTATGAACTGACGGTTATAACGTGCTTTTCTTGGGACGCGAGGCCGAATGTGAACCTTTCCTGGGTTATAAATGATCGCGATAGAATATATACACAGACAAATGTGACAGAAGGTGATACAAAACTATATAATTCAAAATCTCTGCTGGATTATATACCAACACAAGACATTGAAACGATTTCCTGCTATGGCAATAGTGTGATATCTTCAGAGTACCATGTGGGAGTGTCACTCTATACTTATGGTAAGCAAACAGCTTCAATTATCGTAGCACGCTAATGATAACATCATTACTTTGCAAATGCATTTCGTACACACCTATTAAAAGATCACAGCATCAAGTGTCATATAGCAGTTCAAAAATTTGGTTAAGACAAAGCATTAGAGTAAGTGTTCAAGAATATCAGAGTAAATATATGAACACGAAGAATTAGTCTATAAGAACGTTCACATATTTTCTTATTAACCGTACCCTCTAATCTTTTCCGGAGACCAGGCTATATTCAAATTTATGATTGTTGGCAAATAAACTCGATACGCAAATGTAAGTAGAAACTGATGGAATCGAATCTATGAATCGATTTCACGAACCTGACGAATGGATACTTTTAAAAGTCGCAGATTCTAAAATTATGTATTCCAATGTTTCATTTACTTTTCTTTATCTATTTTCTTGTAAGTTATTATGTCTAAACCAGCAATTTAAAAGACAGTTGAAAAAATATATATTGAAATGTGCAAGTATAAACAGCAAAATTACTGACTCGATTAAGGGTGGTTATGCTGAGTTAGTGTGTATTTTAGTATTGTTATTGTTGTGAATAGATGAATTTAACTCACATAGGGTGCGCTTAATTTAATATGATTTCCACCATATAATACAGACAATTCATCAAACTTGTTAAACAAAATATTAACATAATAACAAGCTTCATCTGAATTGTCTCACAAATAACCTAAGTTGTATACATTCAACGTAGATAAGCTATTTAACATGTATTAGTAGGAGGGGCGTTAATGGGGGGGGGGGGAGTCATCGTGTATTATTTTGACAAGAGCGAAGTTGTCAAACTTGGAAGAAATGGTCATCTTTGTCAAATCCTTCACATATATATATATAGGTAATTTTATTTAACTTTTGTTTTCATTTACGCAGTACCTCCAAGGATGTCACTGAAGATCAACGAATTTTCACTTAATCAATCTTACTTCTGGGTTCCCCAGTATGAACTAGTGGTGATAACGTGCTTTGTTTGGGACGCGAAGCCGAAGGTGAACCTTTCCTGGGGTATAAATGAACGCGATAGGATTTATACACAAACTAATGTTACAGAAGGTGATACACCACTATATCATTCAAAATCGCTGCTGGATTATATACCAACACTAGAAAATGAAACGATTTCCTGCTATGGCAATAGTGTGATATCATCAGAGTATCATGTGGGAGTGTCACTCTATACCTATGGTAAGTTAACAGTATCATGTATCACAGCACACTAAGAAGCAAAGAGTTGGCAAAAAAAATATTGTTGAATTGAATTCCCGTAACTTTGTAAATGTTAGAGCAAATATTAGTCGGTATTATAAACATGTTTTTTTGTAAATTATTTTTGTTAACTTCCATAGCGTGAACATTTCTTCACTTGATTATATTTAGTAATATCTCACTGTTTAACGTTTTTCTCCAAAACTGGAGAATTATCTGTTTTGCAGTCTGCTGTGCTTAATATTCAAATACAATATACAATTATCCTATTAATTCCACAGTAAACGAGCGCAGATTATAATATTACATATGTGCTTCTTTTGCTGATGAAAGTCTTTCCACAGCTTTACATTACTTTGAATGGAGAAAGAACCGAGAAGAAATATGTTTCTGCTGGAGAGAATTTAACAGTCACTTGTCATGCTGATGGAGCAAGACCTACATCAGTGTTATCATTCAATGACCGCAATGACGTTGTGACTGAAATGGCACTAACCACAAATACGTCCAGAAGAATATCGTTCGTTTTGATCAAACCGCTGAAAGAAGAGAATATCACATGTACGAGTACACAACGACGAGACGGAGAATGTGATCTCACAACATATGTCACCACAACAGTTAGTCTGTCTGGTAAGCTAAAAAGAAAAGCCGTTCACCACGTGTATGTAGACAAATATGTCATTCTTACCAATTGAGTATTAGATAGACAGTCTGAGCTTCTAGTGGAATAGCCCAGGGATCAACATTAAAGTAGTGATAAATTTACGAGGGTTTTGCGAATAGTAATCTACATACATAAAACAACCAATTTCAATTTCATAAGCGAGACGCTAGGTGATGAATTAATTACTCAGTAATGTATTTAAATGTACTTGGTATCTTGGGAAGAAAAAAAATCAAAAGACAAATTAAACATACGGAAGATTTTTAAAATTTAGTACATATTTCATGGAGCATATGAAATTATGTTATAAGTTCTACTTTTCTGTTTCCCATTTCTTCACTTTTTTACAGTTTCTATTTAGCTTTGGTATTTACGAAGAATTTAGCCTTCATCTTCATATTTCATAGTCTGAGAAGAAAACACCTAACGATGAGTGTTGATAACATTTCCCTATGTATCAGGTTTTCAAGAAATACAAATTGGAATATATGGCATATATTAAATTGGGCATTCAACACCACCTGTCGTTCAGTCAGTCACTTTAATTGATGGACTTTAATTGTTTAACATATAATAAAATATGGTGTAAAAGTACACCCTTAGCATAATAGCACTTGTTTATAACTGTCTACAACATATCAATGTCAATTTCGTTTTCCTCAAGGCATCCTCGCATACATACAATCCATTCTGATGATGACATTTTAAAGAGCACGTATCCCGCAATCTGTTTAATTTGAGTGATGCAAATAGTTCAAAACGTATATGAAACATGTTCTCATATCATTCTCTGTTTTTTTTCTTCAGACGAGTCGACAACACAACCAACAATTTCAGGTTTGGATATCCTGAGTAATTTATGATATCTTTAATGCTTGAATTTATTAATATCAATCTCATATATCAATGTCTGTTGGTTTGTTTGTTGTATTATTTTGCCGTGTTCTTTTGTTATGAAATGATCGTTGAGTTATTATCTAATTGAGCACCTTTCATTGAATTTCAAAGTCTGTTATTACAAAGTGTCGATTCTTCTAATGCTTTGCTTGAAATTAACCAGCTACAGAGTATCATATGTTCTAATTTTCCGCCAAACTGTCTCAATTTTCTTTCAGATAAGCCAACGACAGAACCACTATCTGCAGGTTTTCTTTCATTTAGTTATTTATGTAATGCAAATTACTCTCCACCCAGGGGTTAAATGAGTACCTGTGAGGTAACTTGTCATTGGGCGCAGTATATAACTGCTGCCGACTGAAGAGATTGTCTCTGTGACAGGTTATCATTGACCAGGGGTAATATAACGTCTGTAAAGCGATTTGGGATCTATTGCTGGTATAAAGCGTTATATAAAAAGCAAATATTATTATTCTTATTATTATTAATTAAGTATGGTTGATCAGTGGCAATAATTATACAGAGTGGAATTCATCGATAAACTCTCTAGTCTTGACACTGTATGTTTTGTCTTACTTTTATAATCACACTTTGTTACAGCCATAGTTATTTCTGTAAAATACGGAAATAGGAGTGAAACGAACCTCTGACGTCATTCAGCGTTACTTTGTGTATATTTATTTTTCTGTATAAGAGTAGGCACTATCATGTGAAAATAGTTTAATGCCCAACATGTCCATGATTGTATTCGAGGATGTTAATTGGTATATGACATGTAGATGTACCAATATGTTTCCTTAAACTGTTAAGATATCTGGGAAATTATCAACTTTCTTTACAGGATATCTTCAATGGATCGTACTGAGTATTGCTATTCTGTTACTCTGTTTCATGTTTGTCTGCACCTATAAGATAACAATGAAGATAAGAGGTAAGTTAAGTTGTTTAAAATCGATATGGTATGCTATATCATAAGTTAAGGTGTCATGAAAAAAATGACGGTTGTGTTAACTTAACTATAAACAAATGAAGACCACCAATTTGAAGTAGTCTTACGATGTATCCAGAGTGACTGTAGTTATTGATACCTGGTTGTAGGTTGTGTAAAATGACATGTTTTAATGCTTGCTTATAGATCCCTTCAAGATCCAATACTTGCAGAATAATTATCGTATTGACACTTTTAATATTTCTATATTTTCTGCAGCTTCGTCGTCTGTTAATTTGTCAACGTAAGGCTTTTGATGTTCATTTTGTTTTGTACGATTGTTAACATACTTCTAAGCTGTCGACTTTTCTACATTGACAGAGGTTTTGTATTATTGACCGATATCGGGTGGTTATTTATCAGTCTGATGTTGATAAATTATATCTATTACATTGGCTTAGAGTGCTCAGGTGAATTATGGTTTATTTCATAACGACTAGATGTTCATCCATACTATAGCTCTGTAAAATGACCAATTGTTCTAGAATAAGATACATCTTTAACTTGATGTGCAATTTGTAATAAATATATACTTGTAATAAATATATAAGATTAA
>KN882901.1:197216-228538 GCA_000934455.1 Apostichopus parvimensis
CAGATACAACCCTCGGCGGTACAACTCAACTGCAACTCAACACCTTTCCGGCTGACCAGTCACGTAAGTTAAAAAGAAATATTTAATTTATATTAGAAATCATATACATATCGTTACTATTTTGATATCTTCTTTACTGCTACATTTCTGTCTTTACTTTAGTTTTACAGAATCCGTTACAAGGGAGTCTCCAAAACAAACAGAAGTAAGGACTACAAGATTAAGGCCAAATGCAATCAATACTTTTAGGAATATAAGTTGTGGTTCATATTGGCTGAATTTAGAAAGCTGCGTATATGGTCTAAATAAGTTCATTAAAGGGCTGTGAACTTATTTTATTGCATACCTAACAATTTCTATTTCTATTTGTTATGGCAAATTACGTGAACTATGTTGTTAGAATTACCGTGTCAAAACCGTAATTTTGCATACTGTAAGAATTTAATGGTGTTCAATAATTTTAATAATATAAATGTGTTTGTTTAATAAGCTTTTGAGTAGTGGAACGTATCTTCAGATACTTCCAATAAGCTTTGTTACCGTCTTCTTCAATGTGGAAAAGTTAAGCGATGACATTTTTACTCCATTTCTTTATTTCTTATCAGATCAGATCTTCCAAGTATTCCAAGCGACGAAAGCAATTCCATCCACTCTATTGGCAGTGAAAGCAGTAAGTTGATTTTATCTTAATATGTTAATTGAAGCATTGTGAATAACTTAATGATAAATGCTAACATAGTATTGTATTGTTAAATGTATTTGAAAACATGATAATACAAAGAGCATGTTCCATGAAACACGATTATATTTATTATCACAGAAATTTAAGGGGTACATATAATTATATATTTCCGTTCTGTTCAGTATTGAGATCCAATTGGTGCTTCTGCATGTAAAAAATATGTTTCACATAAAAAAAGCACTGTAGGACAAATATATTATGACAAAGCATATCGCTATTGATATATACTGTCACTGCCTTACCCATTATACCTTAATGTAGTTTTACCTATTACCTATATATAGCATTAATTATTCTTAAACAAATATGAACATGCATTTGCTTCATGCGCCTAATTCTGCTTTACAGATTATTACTCTGCGGCAGAGGAAAGAGGGACAAAGGACAGGATATTTAGTGAGAGTGAGTTCTGCATCTTATTAACTATAAAGGTCGGAACTATATACAATAGATGGATGGGTACTATAAAAATGTCCAGTGACGTCAACAAATGCGCGGTTCTGACGACAATCGCAGGTAAGTCGCAGCATGATTGTTGAAACCCTTTATGTTCACTCATGTGTTTCAAGTGTAAAAATGTTAACGAAAACCTACCGCTTGTGTTGAAGTATTGCGGCTAGGAATGTAAACAGTGAATTCAAATATTTTAATACCACATGCAATTCGTTTATTTGTAAGTCAGTTACCTTACAGAGGAATGTTCCTTTCTTGCTAAAAGCCTGTGTGACCCAAAAGATGTTGAGTTTATAATCCCATTTTCTGCTTTAGAGGGAGTTATGAAGAAAAAAATCATCAATTGGAATGCATTTGTTAAACGCACACTTGATCTACCTACGACCGATCTTCTTACGAGAATTGAGGGAATAGCAGTCGACAAAAGTAAGTTATCCTCCTCTTGTAGAGGCATAAGTTTCACATCAATACTTGTTGTTGTTGGTGATATCATACAAGGAATATACTGTTAAGGTCAAGTAGAACACGATTTAGATAACGCACCGCTATTCTACTGTCTGTTGAAGCGTTTTGGTTAACATATGACCATATGATCACTTTTCTGGCTACAGATATGTTGAAATCACTATTTACCTCCCGATCATCTTTTATAATGATTGAAATATCCATGATCATGGTTTTTTAGTTTAAATCTATATTTGATAAGTAATCGCTACGGTCAATAAAATTGCCCGCCAAACGCCGAACCATAGGACTGATGATCTTCTGCTAAAAGTATATATATATAGCAACTTATTAAGAGGCACGACAAACGTCTACTTGTTACTTCACCAATTGTGTTAACGTCATGTCAGAATTCAAGGATAATGAAGTTAAAAGCAAGCTTCAACCACCAGTGAAGTGAATAATCGGATTATTCATTGTATGCAGTTACGAATAGGAATGCCTCTCTGACGTAGGCTATACCTATATAATCAATGGAAATGTGTACACGTAACATTCGAGCTGCACGATGTTATACCATCAATCCTTCTTCACGCTAGTAGGATTTTCTTACAGCCACCCTTTACCTCGTTACTGAACATACTGTCTGTGAGACTTTGGATAGCCGCCTTACATGTGACCCGAGTTCACATAGCAGTCCATTTTTAGTACTGGATGTAATGAAACATATCACTGCCATTGTGGAAGGAATAGAATGTTTGCAGTCGTATGGGGTGAGTCTGTTGTATACTCATGTATCAATAATATAGTTGCTTATGAGTATTGTTTCCCAAATATAAAGAAGTTGTACTATTATTATCATTATTACAAACATATTTATGGATTACTCTCACGCTTGCGTTAGTGTGATAGTTGGGGTACCACTAATTCAGCCTAACAGAATCAACAAAAACATGCCACATGAAAATTTGAAGAAATAAATCATAAAGTTTAATGCGTGAGCCGAATCTTAAATTAATTGGAAATTATTTTTGAAGACAACATTCGAAAAACTCTTCGTAAAAGTTTAAAGAAATGTTATACATCACACCCTGATCACATCAAGCCGACTTTGTTCATGTTTCCACTGTTATAATAGTTCACTGTTTGTACTAATTATTTTTGTATTATCTTATTTTTGAAAGATCGATATCAGATTTGTTATGTATATGTGGTCCAATTAACTTTAACAGTTTTTACATCCGGGGTTATCAACTAAGAAGATTCTATACACAAAGGAAGGAATCTGTAAATTATATGATTTCTGTCTTGCTGACGATGCGTCAAAGATAGTAGCTCTAAAGAAAACACAGGTGATAATTTTTCTAATAGCAATTTCGAACGTCTAATGTATTCCTAGCAATATTTTGTTTTGAAAATAACTTTCATAAAATATATTTCCACCTCATTTATGAAACGAAATAACATCTTATTACATAAAGTGTCACCAAACAGAACGTTTTATAAGAGTTAATCAATATTTCCGTTCCATCATAAACAAACATATTATTGCAGGTCACATGTTTATTAACGACTAATGATGATCAATTTCCATCTTGGTTCTTTCTGATTATTAACGGTGGTTTCCAATTTTTCTACAAATAGGAATAACAAATCAAATGTAAAGCAGATAACATCTAAATATTTACTTCTCATTTGGTTTTGTAACTATACCATGCTGCCAATATGAACGAAAAAGCCAGTCATAGTTACAGCTTTTTTCATATTTCATAATTTTGCCAGATGAATACTGTCTCCTTAAACCAGTTTCCTCCAGAATCTTTCTTCCGTAATGAATACACTGCAGAGAGTGATGTATGGTCCACAGCTGTTGTAATATGGGAGATCTTATCAATGGGTAAATAAAGTATACACATATAATATGTTTATGAGCCATATCCATAGCTATGGTCGTTATCATAATATAGTTTGCTATAATTTGTGTATGCAAGAAAGACGAATATTCGAAAACAAATACAATTCTTCGAATAACATTTGGTTAAGGTGAAAAGACAAATGACCGTAGCAATTTTTGAAAGTTGTCTTGCTCGTATTTTCATAGTGTCATGACTTATTGTAAGGTTATTGATAATAACATCGTCTGAGAAAGCGACCTACAACCTTGCATGAGATTTAGAGAGCAACGTTTATGCTAATATTATCTTAATACGCAAAATAATGTGGGTTAGAGAATCATTGTACTGCAATGAGTGTTGTATTTGTTTAGTTCCTGCGTATTACTATTAACAAACTTATTGCTAAAGTTTTCTTTTCTTTTTTTTAATGTACAAAACACTATCTCATAAAAAGAAATGAATCTGATAATAGCTAGCATTGTTATAAATTCTCTTCCAATTTTTCCCGAAGGAGAACATCCGTTTCCAGTAGATGAAGATAGAAAACCCGGTCAAGATGTTAAAGCACCGACGTTGAATTGGCCTCAAAGATACTTACAGCTGAGGTATAATTTACCTACCAAATTGATTTAATATCATGCCAATCGTTTATCATTTATTCATCGAATTCATTATCAATCCTGTGAATTATTGTAATAATTCACATGAAAATACGACAAAACAATGAAGATCGTTCTCTGTTTTAGCAAAGTTAGTAGACCAGTATTTTCAATAAAAGAATCATGCATGATGATGGTACTTTAATAATATGTAATAGTTTTACAAAACCACTACTACGAGATAAGCAATTTAACGCCAACAAACAGTGGTGAAACATTATAATTATAATTATCATTTGGTTCAACCAAATGCTTGTCACAGCTCTAATGGATGAAATGGCATATTAATATTTAAGTAAACTGACACTAAATATATGAATAGGATAACTTAAATATTGTCTTACATCTTAATAGCGGGGTGTTAACATATCAATTAACATTGATACATTTCTTTATTATTAAACATTTTGTATGTTTTATTTTAGGATAACCTTTAATACTTTCGCAAACATTGTTTGTATTCCAAACGTCGATAATCATTTCACTGTTGCATAGTAATTATGTACAAAGTACGTTTCATTCTACATATCTTTTGGCAGAAACTTGGTGTTATTTGATTGTTGGAGTCAAACATGTTCTCTTAGACCTTCAATTCATCATCTTAAAGAATCATTCAAAGTAGTAAGTGGAATCCCCAACTAAAATATTTATTTATTTTAAAGGAACCGAAAGACACACAACGTAGAGTTGATTTTCTAATGCTTTAAATACAAAACGTTGCAAACTTGCAATTTTACAACGTAGCTGTCAGAACCATTGTACTGTCAACAAGTTTAGGTTAATATGTAAATTCTTTGTCGAACAGTATACTCTGTGTTTACCGTGTATCGATGGAATTCGAAAATGAAACCTACCACGAGCCAATTAATTGTAATTAAGTCAAGAATTTCAGAACTAAGAAACAAATTTTAATATTTTCATGGGCATCTAACATGTCATTTCTTTTCATGTTCACAGATTTTTGAAACTTTAATAGAAAACAGTTTCTATGAGATACCACTTTCCGAATCATACATGCCAATGGGTGGAACTACTCTTTAAAATTAAATTGAGAGAAGCGCAACGAAGATAGATGGACTGTTTCAGATGATAGCAGAAATGTTTTGACAACTACCGATAACCCTATATGCATAGAAGACATCCAATACTATAGTTGTAGTTAAAACAACAGTTTCTCTCAAAAAAGAAAACAAAGTGATGCTCACTGCACCAAGTTCCTGATGTTGAATGTGGAGACATTTCTATGCAACTGGAGGCAAAAATCACAGCAGAATGATATTTACGTTAATCTCGTTTGAACAGTGCGAATCGATGTCATTTTGAACGTGTATACTTGGATTGATATTAATGAAATTGTTAATCTAACATGATCCATCAACATCAATGGGGTTAGTGTTTGTATCTGTTAGAGTTGGAAGTGTATGTGTGTTGCCACACAGTGGCACACACAATGACGAACCCACACAAACTGATACATTTTGCCCCCGTCCCTCACGATGGGGCACCCCTCCATGGGTGCACCCCTGAGAGTAGCTACCCAGTAAAATCCTCAATTAACTACAACAATTGTGGCTATGGCAACTTACATAGCTGTAATGTACCAACTAGCAATATAACTACGATATGGCATCTCCTACATGGGAGCGATTAGATATTTATAACAATTTGATGTACATATATCGATTATAACAAAGTGAAGAAGACCACTGGTATCACCCTCCTTCCCGATATGTTATCATGTAGGTGATGCATTAGCAAAGAACAATTCTCTAATTAACTTGTTTCTACTTGCATAAACTATGATATGAATGACAAAATGGAAGATATATGTAAGCCACCCATTGCTTCATTTTTTTCTTGCTTTTTTTTCTTCTGAATAGCACATACTTTTTATATGAAGATAAGTTGGTGCTCAAGGCAAACTGCATACATTGGTTGGAATATGTGAGAATGTAACCCATGCTAGCATGATAAGCTCAATGTGTAGAATATCAGTTTAGGTTAGAACAGAAGTCCAATAAGAACATAAGTAAGGCTCATCTCATCGCCAGCAAAACTACAATAAAAATATACATTTGAACTTAGATCAAGTGACTTTTGATCTCAGTTACTATTATAACTACATAACTTTAATTGACCTGGAATTTCCAATAAACATGTGAATGTTTAGTACCATCAACTTGTATTGTTGCATCCGGAATATAGGTTAAAAGTCACGTGGTTGAAGGTCAAAGGTATACTTTTAGCGCAGTTTTATGTCAAAACTCCTACACGGCTGTACATATGTTCTTCAAACTTCTTAAGAAGGTACCCTCGGATAAACCATTGTCTCGCAAATCCCGTTACCAAAGGTTGGAGGTCAAAATACATTTTAGATCGATTTTTGCCATAACTACAAGAGGAAGCATTAACTTTACATATAACCTTTACAAGTATAATGTCAAGTAGTACTGCCCTCCGATTGTTCCTTGGACATCAGCGTTTGCTGGCTACGAGAAATACAACTTCGTTGAATTCCCTCTTCCACATAAAGAATGGATTTAGCATTGTGTACAGGTGGTCTTGATAACTTGTTAGGTGAGTTAAGAATACTCGGGAATACTCAGAAAGTCACATTCATATCGCCTCAATTACTGCAAATCGCAACACACAAATGTGTCGTAATGCCTGAAACCAATTTGACTTCGCACGATTTTAGAAATGTAAAACGAAACGATTTAACAATTAAAACCAGGATATGATCCTGTTTACTCCATTTCACCACTTACACTTGTGACTTAGAATAAGGAAGTATATATTACTAATTGTGTTCTACCTTTTCTGCATTTTGAAGGGCAATAGCGAATACGAAGTAAATATGCACTTTCGCTAACTGTTTAATATTCTCAGAAAAGAAAAATGTAATGCTATTTGAAACCTTTTAATGTATTTTTTTTCTTTCAAACATGGTCATTTAACCCAAAACACTGCAATTAAGGCTGAAAAAATGTAATAAAAGATTTCCGTGCCATAATCAGACTTTCCGTTTCGCAATGATACAGTAGTATGTTGCCTTTCGGTAAATTGTTTAGCTAACTCGAAGTTAACCTGCTATAAATTGTATTGAATATTAGTCCAAAGCTTTAATAGTAATTCATTGAATCCGATATGACATGCACTGTTCGTTGTGCAGCGCTAATAAGTAAAGCTTCACCAAAGGATTAATTCACAAATGAGAAACTATTAACATGAATAATGAACTTACCAATAATTAATGAATTTCACTTAATATCTGCTTAATGTATATTTCGAGATTTTACAATAGCTTCTAGCCATGACTTTTATAAGGTGATTATTAAATCGGTCATTGTGGAATGAGTTATCAAATTCATTAGAAACTCTTTTCATCTCGTTACTGATAACTTGAAGTTATGAGGATTTATAGTTAGCAAGAAATGCACCTTTGAAGGGCATTTACACGCTAGGTCAAAATAGCTTATCCGAAAACTTCAAGTTGAGGTGAAATTTCCAGACGTAACATCAGTTCAGCAAACTTGTGTTATGTAAAGTAAATAAGTGATGAATCATTCCATCAATAAAATGAGTAACCTCTGCGCTGAATTATTTCCTTTATGATTTATTTGATGACCTGAAGTGTTATTTTGAAGATGACCCAAGTTGAAAAACTTCCCAGTACATTTAAAGAAAACCATATACTTGCAGGTTAAAACAAACTTTAGGCTAAGATATATTTGTGGTAACTGAAATGTAATAAGAAGTAGAAGTTGCAATATATTGATAAAAAACATTAACTCTCATACACAGGCAGCACGGAAAGCTCTGAAATCAGTTTTTAAACTCAACAAACTTTCCAAAACCCGACTACTAAGGTGTAACAATCAAAAGTAAATATGCCGTACCTGGTGAACACGAATATATAAAGTAGAGGATGAAAAGCGAGAAATGAAGATGTAGCGAGCCTTGTTCAGTGGAACAGAATTAGGTAATACATGTAGGTATGGAAATGAGGTTAGTATATCGGATGATCATGTTAGCGTTAAAGGCGTTACAATATTGTAAACGAAAGCGAAAACCGGAAGAAATGTACACTGACTACATATAAAGTCAAAAGTTAAGTTAACTAAAGATACAACGCTTGCAATTTAAATAAGACTGATTTTCCTATTTCGGTGAACTACCTTTATTATGTACTGTATATACCAAATTTTTCAACATCCAGTAAACAGCATCAGCCCCGTGTCACGATCTTATTTTCTCTCACTAATAATCCCTACTGCAATTGCAGCTGAAGCCGGTGGACACTATACGTTGTGTTCTAAAAATTTAAATGGTAAGAGGCTATTTCTGTGATTCCTTGTTTACTACTTTGAGGATTTTATTGCATTATAATAGTAAACATTACATACATACAGTATGACTGTTTTACCAATAGCAGTCTCTAAGAAGTAGTTATGTAAGGCCTTGATAACGACATTCAGCACCTTATCAGGATTATCATTTTGTGTAATTACAGACGTCGTAAAACCTTCGATAATTAAAATGAAACACTCATCTATACACTGAGTTATAAATTGTTTTGCTAAGGAGCTCATGTGTTATTAATATATACTATTCAGGCGGTCTAGGTCAAAGGTACAGGACAAAGATACATATGTTACAAAAGCGCTGGCTGCTAGAGGTCCATCGTATCTGTAAATGCATTGGGATTATTGAGTTGGAGTTTGAGATTATTTCCACAGCAAACTGGCCCGTGACATGCTACCATCGACAAAATATTTGTCAGCATTTAAATATACCCTTAGTAAATTTTGCTTGGTCTTATGAAAATGACGTCTTAGTAAAGTGTGCAGTTTATAGGGATATTTCCGAAAAAAAAATGCTGTGGTAACGAAAATGAAAAGAAATATTATTTGCATGTATGTTGTATTGTCATGTAATTTAATGATTATTTTGTGGTGGTTACTTATTATTTGTTTTAAGATTTTTCAGCAGCTCAGAGTACCATACCCATGTTTTTACATCAAAACGGTCCTATTTTTAAAAATTAATTCGGTTTGAAAGATAAAAAGCCAAACAAACCTCCCTAGGGTTTTCCCCAATCACGCATCAACATAGTTTCCTAGCATCACCATGCATGTAATGCAACATGACACACTGCTTTAGTTGTTGGTCAATGTCGTTGACCTTACCAGCGACGATGTATACCGGAGCTGATACGCAGGGCCACATTGTCCAACGTATTACGATGATGAAACGTACTACAACATATCATTCAATAAGCCCGTCAAATGCATATACAATCACAAGCTTTACATTTTATTTTGTATGTTTGCGACGGCGAACTTTGATATCAACTAATTATTTCATATTTTTGCCGCGAATTCTGACAATATTTCCGCGATCCATCGAAGGTCATTTGCAATTTAAATGCTTGGTCGCAAACCAGAAGTTGCGGATAACAAGGCTAGATAATGTTCATCACATCAACATTATGATTGTTTGTAAAACAGTAGAACATGTTAAGTCACAAAGCACCGATACGGTATTGATGATATTAAATTCCTATAGTTGCTTCTAACTTCTGAAGATTTGTTTTCCTTAAAACGGATATCTCGTATACGAGCAACGACCATATTTGAACGGTAACAATTAATCATGGACGATGTGTGAAAATGAGAAGTGACATGTCTCAATTAAAATCGCAACCTACTTGATCGCTAATCGTTACAAACATAAATCAGCACGGTGGTTCAGGGAGCGCTGTATAGTTACAGACTTGTAGTCTTTATATGTATAGTCATGATTGCAATGGCTCACGCTCCACCAGTAAAATAATGCGCATCATTAACAGCAGAAAATTCACTGCAACACTGATGAAGACTTGGCTGCGGAAAATAAATATTTAGAGAGGTATAACCCAACCAGTTTGATTATCTTTTGTCACTTATAAATCTCACATATTGGTTATAGCAGAAGCTACTACATGGCAGTTCAGAGAGCAACCATGTTCCTTTAAGTGCATATGGTGAACACAATATACAATACACAGGGCCATATCAACTGGCAGCAAAAGAGCACATGTCTAATACATTCAAGCACAGCAGCAAACAAGTTTTTATTTAATGGCTTATAACTTATAACACTATATCAGATTGTTTCTATACTCGTTTACTGTATCACAATGTGAGCTGACAATAACCCTACAAACTAATGTATATTGACATATAATCGACTCTTGCGAATCTGTCCCTTGTCGTGTGGGAAGGTCTGGACATTTACGGAACATAAGATAATTACATCCTAACGATACATTGCACCTCCAATGAACGTAACATCTGATATGTACTATATACAGATGAACGCATTTTATTTCATTCATACGAAGACAACTGTAGCAGTAAGAAAAAAATACACGTTATAGTAATACTGTTCGTTTTTGTACGACTGAGTTTACTTTGAATGATATGTCAAGATGTGTTGGGTCTCTAGCACTAACTGCATCAGAGTTCACAAACCAACTGATATGTATGAACGAAAACTGGCAAACTAAGGAACGGATTATGGACTCGGTAACCCATGGTCGAAACATATGTTATCATAGTACATTAAGTGCGGTAAGTACGTTAAGTACGGTAAGTAATTACAAGATTGTTTCTTACGTCTATTTATATCGTTTGTACAGAGAACAGTGTGTGTTCTTAACCATTACTAAAAGTGTAATGTTTTTACTGTTCGCTTCGTTACGAATTGTTACAGTTTTAGGAAGTTTATCTCCATTAGTGATACTCAATCAATTTATGAGTTAAACATCACTTAATAGGAATTGTCACAACAGGTTTTTATGAGAGTTTTGATATTTGGGTCCGTTCAAGGGTGTAAGAAGCGTGTATGGGCACTGTGCAATATTGGCATGTATCAGTGTTCTTTGAATTACCACTCGAACCGTCGAACGTCACTCGAGAAAAGAGAGTGAGGTAGCACTTCAATTTAATTTGTCGATTGACTTTATGTTTATTGTGTTCATCGTATTTTGTAAGAAGAAGCATTTACATAAAACTGATCAAATTTTCATTTATGTGCTGACATCAGTCTGGTTCTCCAGCTTACTTAACATCAATCAAGTGCTCTTACTTCAGAGAAAAATGCTATAATTAGTTTGGATTTTATTCTTAAATATTCCATCATATTGCATATGTTGTCGTGAATAACAACCTTTCCTACATCGGCAGTGGGAATTTCTGTTTCACATTTACACGGCTTTCTCCGCATCAAACATGCATTTGCCATCTGTTATGTGCTTAATTGTGTAGCGACCTCTATTTTATGAGTTGTATGCAAAGCAGGTTTTGGGCTTTTACTGGGTCAAACTGGTTCTAACTGGATCTTGTTTACTGTACTAACTATGATATTAGTGTATTATTGAACCATCGTGAAGTGTCAATCGTTGTGAGTCCATCGCCCTAGACAGACGTATGACCAACGGTTTTTTGAAACTTTCATCATCAGCCCTTCTTTAGCTAATAAGTAATAGAAAAACAGAAATAAGCCTTGCTAATCTTATGGACAGTTCTAAATAAACTTACCACTCGCTAAAGCGGTGGTAGAGTAATTCCAGTTGAAGAAAATTGAGTTATAGTCATTCTGTCGAGTATCGTATCGAGGACCTGGCAGCGATTTATTTCCCAAACAGTCTTACAATTTTGTGCAAATAGTGCCACATGATTCGTCGAAAAAATTACGTCATAACAATAGAAACCTTTACTTCAAGTTAACCAAAATGTCTGCCTCCATTCGTTGCAACGACAATATACCATTTCAACAATTACCAGAAGGTTTTCGTAATTATATGTACATGTCTTTGGAATTGGTTTAGCCCTTATCCTGCAAAGGCCCATGTCATTGTCAAATTATTTACAAATGTTAAATACTCAAAATCCAATCACTTTTTGCAATAGGAACATATGTATTGTTGGAAAGGTATTAAACTGAGGTTTCCGAAATTATTATCATTTTTTAATTGAGCTAATAAAGTATGCGAAGATACACATGAGATCATTATAGATACAATGTACTTTGCTTTGACATTTGGAATGATTTTGATGAGTTCTACAAGACTTTTGATAGTTGAATAAATTTAATATATGCTTTTTTTATAGGAATATATAATTTTATGTTTTGAATGTGAGCGATATGACTGATTTTCGACGTTTTGTTATATTTTCATTTGCGCATATTTATAATATTTTACAGGCTACCAAGTTGGGGTTTATATCAAAGTCATAGTCTTCATACTGGTCAAGGGCTGTTTTGGAGTGATACATTGTAGCTATTGTGCATCTACCTCATCTTTGACAACTCAGTTGTTGCTGTAACTGGAAAAAGGTCTAATGAAAGGCTAATTAGTATGCGCATCAATTGAAACTTGTACAAAGCAATGCACTAAAAATGAGAAACAAATTAGTTTGAATTTCTTATTGAAACTTTAAAAACCAGTCCATTCCTTTCCCCTCAATCGTATCTACTACCACGTTGCCAACCCCCCTATAATACTCTCACCCTCCCCCAAGCCTACCCTAACGCCTCACCCAGTCACCTGTACTTTACACCTTACCTTCTTGGTATTGGCAAGCTCTGTAATATAAACTAATGTTGTTTTTTTTACAACAGCATATACAACAGCATATACACAGTAAATATACCTATATTCATTAGTTCCTCCATCAAGGTTTTTACAGTGAATATACAAAATCCAAACAGTTCTAACGCTCCTTGAAGCCTCGCCCCTCCCTCCTATTCTTCGCAGCGGTGGTGGTGTGGGCCTTACTAGTACCGGGATCTTCGATGGTCGTTGTTCACCAGCAGTACCAACGTCTGCTACGGAGGATGATGGGAGGTAGAGGAATGGGCAGGTCTTCCTCTTCTTCTACAGTGATATTCTGCAACCATAAATGAAAGAACAAAGAAAGTTAAGATACAACACACCTATTTACTATACAATAGGTAGATGTTCTGGTTGAGGTTTGGGCATCCATTTTTATACGATTCCCATTTTCATTCTCATGTTTTTTTTTCCATAAATTTAAATGCCGTGTATGCAAATTAGGAAGAGTCCATATGGCCTAAGGAGGCAAACAGCCTCTAGGCTTTAGCACTAGTTTTGATTTTATGTATTGGAGTGGACTGAAACACCAAATACTCCTTCCTTTTCAGTTGTAACAGGGCATCAACACAATAAACTTGAATATTCTAACGTGTTTAAGTTTATTAATCTTTATCAAACATCCCTAAACTAGTTAACCTACATGTAATGCATAGTTCAGTCATGCCAACCGTGGGTCATACATGCCTATAATATTACGGTACATGTATATACGGTACGGTATTATTATTTTGCGGCTTACCATGTCAAGATTTCTGTACAAGAAAAGGGCCTGGCTAGACTTTTTGCTTTTGAGAATCCCAAACTGTACTGGTTTGGATTTTACAAACGACTGTACTTATATGTTTCCTTTACCATGTAAACTTACCTAACTTTGCCTAATAACTGGTAACATACTTGCAATGTACCCAAAGGATCCTTCACAGCTCACTGTCCTCCTCTTTCCGGAACTACCCATTCTTCTAGCGCTAGGCACCCTGGGAAGAAGAGGGTTGTGTACGAGTTACAACCTAGCCGGTCAATCAAAAGCGCCATGGAGAGAGAGAGAGAACTTGAGTGAGGTGAACATCATATTGATATACAGATGAATAATGAACAAACACGAAAAGATGATAGTATCACTGACCGAGCAACTATAGATGGAAGGCTTAATTTGGGAACTCCTCGACCTTGATTCCTGTTAAGAGTGCCTTAGATGATGCATGTAGGTCAATGTTAGGGCGTGAAGGTAGATTCGACTTTTCGCTTTAACAGCTGTTACAGGTATATGTGCGGCAACTTTGCCTCAACCGGTCTCCGGTTCGAATTTCCTCTCAATTCTTCAAATAAAGCGGTGTATAAACCCACCGTTGATCAATCCGAAAAACCCTAGTGAATAGCAACGATAGTGGTCCTGTAGTTTTAGATTGTAAAGGTTTGTTTCCCTTTTATGAAAACAAAACATTGCTAGTGGTGATACAGAAAATGTGCTTGAATGTATATGTAGGAGCACCACTTGTAGAACCTTTGTAGTCTGGAATTGTAAGTTTGAAACGTCTCAGGTCTTCGGTTGGCTGCGGCCATATTGGCGTCTCCTCGAGAAAGGAATCTCGATTTGAAGGCAGTTAGGTTAAGTGCTCGTATGTTGGGAACCATGAATATCTTTTGAACCTGAAGAAGCAGATGCGGAAAAATCTAGAAGGATATGAGGGGAGTGTACGAGCAAGTCGAGAGGAAGTGGGAATCACGGTCTCCTTTGGTCACCATGGAGCGTTGAGGTTTATATTTGTTCTTATAGTTGACGTTTTTATGAGGCCTTTTTGTTGATCTACATAGCGTCCGTTGCCAAAGCAAGAGAGTGAAACATCCCGGAGCAGAACTTTGGAAGTATAACGTAAACCTGTGGAGCAAATAGGTCGATATTCAGTACCTTGAATATCATGGACTGGTCCTCGCATATATTTCGTAAAAAGGACCATTTGGTCAGTGAGGGTTCGCCTCGAGACAGGGCGTCTGCTAACCCTTTCAAGCGATTTTTGCTGCCTCCAGGACAATGTTGTTTCAACGACCGACACCAGTAGAGGAAGACTCAAGTTGTCTGAGAGAGTTAAGGATCTGGTTTCCCCTTGTTTGTTCAAACACGATACGACCGTCTTGTTTTCCGCGAAGACGGTCATGTGATGATCCCAACTTCTCGTTTGAAGTCCTCCAGCGCTCGTGAAACTGCTTCAAGCTCCACATGAGTCGCTGAGAGAACTGATAAGTTCATGTTTCGACTACTGCTTGGGCTTTCAGAAAGGCGCTCCAGCTCGTCATAATAGCATCCATGGTGATTGATACGAGGGGATTGTCGTCCGTGTAGAGGCATACACGCTGTAACCTACTGTTGGCATTCATCAACCATTGAAGATGGGTCAGTTCAATAGTAGGAAGAGGTACCCTAGGATGAAGGTTCCTGTGGTCGAGATCAAAGTGTCTCAAGAGGTGGTATTACATAATTCTCATGCTTTACCTGTAGTATGGAATGAAGTCTACTAGGCTGGCTATTAGCCTCACCATTCGTAAACAGAGTCGTGCATGTGATTTAGGATTCCACATGATTTGACTAACCATATAGTCTCGTTCTTCGGCCATTTACGGGTACGTTGAGGATTGGACCCATGTACTCGATTGGCTGGGATGGTTGAAGGTGGATTCCTGCTTGCTGAAAACCCCTCCTAAGCGCACGAGGAAGCGTACAGTGCCTTGATTATTGTACAAGGCGTCTCGTTCTGAGTTTCCGAAGATAAGCCAGTCGTAGAGGTAGACGAAGAGGTGATTTCTCCGTTGCTTGAGGTGTGTACCCACTGTCCCTGATACTCTGGTACACACCTTTGGGGATTTAGTCAGTCCAAACGGCAGAATTACGAACGATTTCCGGGTGCATCGATACGTGAGAGCTTGCGGCATTTTTCTTCCACCGTCGAAGTCCACCGGCCCTGTCTGAGGGATGGAATTGTAAGTGACAATATCTCCACCCGGAAACGTTTGGGTCGAGTACAATTATTTTTCAGAAGTTTCAGAATCAAACTTGAACTCCCGGCCTTGTTTTGTGTTGGTGTCAGCAAAAAAAAACACCTTACTACTGTGCACTTCGTTACAAGGATTGATGGATAATGCGTGACTTTAATTACCCCTACCAAAGGGGCCTCTGTCGTAGAGTGGGCAACCTTAGGACATGGGTTCGAAGGTAGGACTAGTCAGCTGGCCGCGAGAGTCCTGTCGAAGTATGTTCTTTTGTCGGTTACCCTCACTAGAAGGCCATGTTTACTGAGGACCTTAAATATAGTTGCTGTCTTCGTGGTAAACGAGCATTGCTGCGGAAATTCCCCTGGACCCGATGTCATAGGCGCGGTTACTAGACCCCTGGATCCCAAGAGAGACCTGTAGTTCTTGGGTGCTGATAATCTGTGCTGGTATATACATCTGGCAACTTGGGAATTGTTATTTACCAGCTTTTATGAAGCTCGATCTTTGAGAGGTTGTCCCTTTGAGTTGAGTCCAGATGTGCTAACTTCCTGAATTTACCCCCAACGAGATCACCTCCCAACAAGCGAAGGTCCCGGAGCTAGTCCTAACTCTCGCCCGGTGGTAGAGACATCCTCGCAAACTGGTCGCACAACATCTTGTCCTAAGAACTACAATACAGGAGCTGCGTCGCTGCTCGGAATGTAAACTTCGTCTTCCGGGAGCTGTTGATAATATATGAGCATTACTTCTGGTGCTAGCATGGAAGCCGACGTAAAACTTCATGCATGTTCGTGATGCCAGATCCGGGTGCTATAGAAGTTTCTGTATTTTTTTTCTGTACCTTCAAAGCATTATCTTGTCTGGGTAGGAATGCCGTACAAATTATTTTCTTCTGCAACAGGTCCTTATTGTTAAAGCATACCCTGTACAGCGGTATTAAAGAAGTTAACGGCTCCTTTAACTTGTGTGTTGCCCTCAATATGCACGTGTACGACTTAGGTTCTCACTTCCTCCAGCTTCCATCTTTCTGACAGAAATAATTTCCTTTAAACTGCTCTTACCCGTCGACAACCTCCGGCAAGGTTTTGGAAGCTCGGATGTCGAGAGAATCCGAGACCAGGTCCTTTTCCCGCAGGTATCTCAGAACCGAGGGAGATGTCGGTCTCGATGCTTATTTTGGTCTGATGTAGGTTCCCGTAGGTGAGTGGCCGAAATTGGTCTGCTCTGACAGTTCGGAACCGGAGTGGGACACGTTTCTTGGAGGATCGATATCAAGAGAATTCGAGACCGGGTACTTTCCCGCAGGTGTCTCGGATCCGAGTGAAAGGTCGGTCTTGATGCCGATTTTGGTCTGCTGTAAGTTCCCGTTGGTGGGCTTGTGACTGAAACCGACAGTTCGGAGACGGATTGGGACACGTCTCTTGGATGACCTTAGTCTACGTTGCTGATGGTGTAAGAACCGGTGTGGTTGTTGGAACCAAAACCGGAGCTAGCTGTTGCACCGACGATGGAAAACCACCGACAATTGTGACAGTTGACAGGGCATTATCCTGGTTGCGAGCCAAATTCGGAGGTGGTGTGTGTCTCGATGTTGATGTAGGTTTCGAGTTTGGTGTGGGAGTCGATTTGAGAGCCAGATACTGTCTGTGTCTAGGTTTCGGTCTGTCCCACACCAGAGTCCTTAATTGAAAAGTCTTGAATTGATATTCCCGAGATCTCGGTTTTTGAGCCAGTGATACGTCTACGCGAAGTCAATGGTCGTACCTACCTGTCTCTCGCACTTTACAGTTGTGAATTCTGGGTCTGTTTTTGGACTCGAGCAGCTCCGTATATGACTTATTTTTTCTTTGCGTCATGAGCTTTTCCTTTGCTCTGTTTGAGGTCTTCTACTTCGACTTCTGGTTTTATGTCATGTCTTCGGGAGCCAGGGCTCATGGAGCCTGTGTCGGATCCAGACTACTAGGCTCCGACGGAGGTGAGGGAGCCGGTTGGCTGTTTCCCGGAGGGCGTTAGGGATCAAGTTGAGCCGCCGGAAGTTTAACTTGATATATCTGATATATAAGTTTTCTACCTCCTTAATGCCATCCACGACTCCTATTTACCTTTTATTTTGTATGTAGCAAACATAGCACAAATCCCGCATTGATCCTTCCTCGAGCAAGAGCGGTTCTTAGGACAGAGATCATTTCGTACCAGTTAAGACCCGGTCTGAGAACCGAGCAGATAGCACAATATATTAAGGTTCTTTTCTCTTTCAAAGACATCGCTAGATAATCTGACGGGAAAATTCAGAAACAGAAACACGTGCAAAGTGCAACGCATGCAGACTGTAATGTTGTACGGAAAAACGATAAAGAAATGCAACGACGCGGGATGAACAAGAGTGTAGAGAGAAGCCCTGATAAGCAGAAAGACCAATACTAAGGCAAAGAACATTACTATGAACACTATCAAATATGAAAGTATATGTCTAAAATAAATTCAGCGCATTTAATGCAACGGGAACTTATACAACAAAATATAAACGTGAGGTGTGATCTTGAAAGGAAAACACATGCAAAACATGAACGAAGCAAGCATACTTACACAGTGGTTCGTTGTAGGTGAAACCTAGTTTTATTAGTTTTTTATTGACTTCAAAGTAGTGTACAAAGAATGTAAGTCAGGTGTGCAACGGAGGCTTGAAGAATTTCAATAGAGACACGCGTCATAGGCTTTTGAAATGTAGATTCTGAAGGAGTAGGACAGTGACCTCGGAAGTGGTCATTGACGGCGCAGCACAAGAATGTTACCAGTTACTGCGCTAAGCTGGATGAATCTACGTATGTAAAGAAAACAGTAAGTGAGGAGTGATGTAATTGTTTTCATTCTGTTGTCGGAGCTTTTCCTGAGCTTCTACCAGAAGTTTGTCCCTTGGACGTAAGGTTAGAAAATGTAGCTACGTGATTTAAAGGTTCAGGAGTCGGTACCGGACTCGATCCGTTTGGCTTTAAAGGAGGTGTGGGAGCCGGCTGGATATCTCCCGAAGATGGGTTGCAATCAATCTGCTCTATGAGCTTTTGCATCTTTTGTTACCAATTAGGACTCGATCTCATTTAAATCAGGATCCTTGATCCAATTATGTGGAGTAAAGGTAATGCATATTTCAGACGGAACCTTTCTCCAACAAACCAGTGATATTTTTCCGGCCTGGACTTTGATTAAACAGCAAACTTTACAGAAATTCTCTCCTTAGAAGACATCATAAACTATCTGATGAGAAGAAGTATGGTAAACAAACACGTACAAATGCTAAGAACTTGCAAACTTTACACCCATTCTAAAACATGCAAAAAGTGTAAAATAACAAACTTGAAGCCCTGTGGCGCGTCGAAAGTAAAATAGTGCACCAGGTAAGAACGCTCAGATGCCCATGATCCGAACTTAACGCACCTACGGCACTACTCCTGAAGGCTTAACTAACGGTAAACAAGAAACCGTCATCACGCAAAACAGCCCGTAGATCATGAGTCTTAAAACTTGGTGAAACCAAAACGAGTACGAAGAACTTGAAATGAAACACACCATAGCAAACGTCGAATACGAAAACGACACTTGTAGAAAAAATACGTATACACTACATATGACGATGCTGAATGTGAAAAACTTACGCATTCAGACACACAGAACATTAACAGATACTTACGCAGTGATTTGTAGTAGACGAACCTAAATGCAGTAAACTTCTTCCAGACTTCAAAAGAATCAACCAAGAATTCAAAATGAAGCTTGAAACAAATTTTAAATATGCTGTAATAAACACGCGTATTTGGAAGTTTGAGTGTTATATTCAGAAAGATAAAGTAATGACCTAAGAGGATGTCATTAAAGCACAGTTCAAGAATTTAACCAGTTCTTAGTTTAGGGTAGCTCGGATTGTAGAGGAAACATCATTCCAATCAGGGATCATCACAAAATGCCATCCCTGAAAAACGATAAACAATTCTTCTTTTAGATGATTGTGTTGCCTGGGACTTAGTGCAAGGTCTGACTTTTAGAAAATCGAATAAGTATCAACGTTGTGCAGTAGGCATCGAAATAGAGGAGGGAATTAGATGGCGTCAATATAGCCCTCCCGACTCAACGAAAGAGTGTCCTGGGGGTTAAAGGTCCAAAGAATTTGTATGGTTCGTAAAAAAGCTTTGCAAGTTCCTTCAGACCATCATTTATACTCCATAAAGAGGCGAGTTCGCGCAAGTTCGGGCAAAAAATGTTCATGCCCCTAATTAGGTCCAAAGTTATTGCCAACTGTCGTCATGTATCAAAGGTCGTTATGAAATACGAGATGGTGGATCTATAATTCAAAATAATGGCTGGTTTTCTACTGAAATACAGCTGAGAAGAAAAAATTCCGCTGAAGCCAGAACTGACGAGCGTCATTCCTAAAATGTATGCATAAACGTGGATTTTTCCTTTGACGCTGCTACTATATCTGAAGCACTTGCAAAAAAAGTCCTTGTCTCGACTAGACAGGTTTAGAAACTGAATATTTCGATATGTAAGAAAATGTCCTGTAGCAGAAGTAATGGGTGTACAGTGGAACCTGAGAGACAAATTAGAATTGCTGTTCAGGAGCAGGATCTAAGGTGTAATGGAAAACCAGGAGTGATTTGATCATTCTTGTTCTGCTTGATGTAACTCCATACGGCCATTGCGGGTAAAGCAGCGGAGGGAATGCATTATCATCGATCTCTTTTCAGTCGATCGCCATTCCATTTGTTGTTTAGACTAGCTGGTAAAATGACAGAGAGCAACAGTTTGTCAAGTTGATATTTATCGTAGGTACAAAGAAGTTGATGTTCGATCGACAAGATCTTAGGAAGAGAGACTAACAAGTTTTGTTTGACATTGAATACTCCGTTGTACCGAGATGGCCCTGTGACATAACATCTGTAATGTTGTTTCCATTGACCGTTATATGAGTCACATGGAAATATATATTGTTCCGAATAAGGCAGGAGGTCCTAAGTCGTTTGACTTCGTTCCACCTAGACTGTTAGTGTAAGTGCAAACCGTTACTTGCTCTCAAGTGAACAAGTGTTGTTTCTATCGCTTTTAGTTCCATCTTGCTAATATTTGGACTCCTTAAATGTCGCAGACTGCTAGAAGGCTCCCCAGACAGTCAGCGATACGTACGAGCTAATGGACTTGAAGGGTTTCTTAAAGAGGGTGGAGAAAATTGAGCGGAACCATCTTTCTCATACTGGAATGGTGTGTAATAGTGCAGTAGGTAATTTGAAACGGCCGAATTCGAGTTCTACACATATAGAGCTAATTTACCAAACTTGTAACGAGGCCAAACTTTCTTAGCAAAGGCTTTGCCGAAGTTAAATTCTTTGGACAATGTTGGCGGATTCATGCAAGTAGCTGATGGATTCTGCCCGGTGAAGGCAGGCCTTACATTTAGTTATCGATCATTTAAACGTTCTTGTGAGTGTTGTGTCTGTAACTTCCTCCTGCTCTGAATTATAAAAGACCAACATTTCGCTAAGGTACATGAGCTGTGACTTATCTTTGACCGCAGCTTCTGCCCCGTTGATAGGATACATTGGTCATTGATAATGTCTCAATGCGAGATCTCTTAGGTTTCACGAAAATCTTTTTGAGTGGTCTCAAATTAAATCAGAACTTGTCTTTTTTTGATAACATGAAAGAAAAGAGACCCTTCTTTCCAGTTTCCAAACTACTCCGTCCTTGTTGAGTACTGCTTTAGTCACGATTTCCAGTATTTTGGGGTCCGATCAACTCGTGTGACATATTTATCGATAATCTCTGGGCTGCGAGGTGAATTCTACACGATCACTCTCCGAGACCACGCGTAGATTCCACGGATTTGAACGGAAAACTCTCCCGTTCGTTGAAATTTTGCTAGTCTTCACCAACCGTCAGATGAGTTGTTAGGATTTGTTCCCGAATAAATAGTCGGTAGGCTGGACGCAATTGTCCAGTACTGTTGGATTAAATTCCTGGAGATGTTTCGGGAACGCCCCTGGTAGATTTGTGTTTCCATGAACACGTCAGCGCAGAGTTTCACGGTGAACGACCACGGTATTTTATCATTTATTTATGGCTGGTTCTTGAACCTGCCACCGTATTAGGATGTCTAAACAAAATGAGGAGTAAATAAGGTGATGCATAGGACGATAGAAGTATCTACTGAGGTTAGTTCTTATTCTTGTCACCGAATCTATTTTGGTGAAACCCTCCGGAAGAAACGACGCAAACTGGCCCCGAAAAAGTCGTCCCCACGATTAGTTTTTGTGAAACAAGTTTCACTTATAGCTTTGTTTGAACCATGTGCATGCATTTATTTCCAACGTGTAGTCTTCCTAGTGGACCCAATAGCCTCAGTGCATCAGCGGCCTTTCTGTCAGAAACATATTTTCCCCTCTAGTAGTTGCTACTGGTGACTAAACAGTATTTCTGTCGACAGCATGGTAGTAGACACAAACTTTATCCTGGATCGTAAAGCTTTATCCAAGTCGGATATGGCCTCCGCGCATTAAGTCCGCAAAGGATTTTTAAATGTTCTGAAAGAGTAATTTGTGTACGACGGCAATAGTTAACTTCGGTAGATAAGGGTGGAGTCGAAAAAGGTTGTTTGCATCAATCCTCATCTAGAGAGTTTCCAGTTTCTCGTAGCAGACAGTATATACACGCATGTTGGAAGCCGACTCATTATGTGATTCAGTTGTTCAAATGCAAATGTAACTCAAAAACTTGTCTAGTCTTTGCCATTTTATCCTGAGGTAATTTGTACGTTTGGATGCGAATAAAAATGATATTTAAGCAGTATTTGGTGTTGATGAAAGTAGACGAAGTTTAGTGAAGATGCTAACTGTAATGTCTTCGAAAGCTTCAGAGTATCAAATCTGGAAAGACTAAGGTCCAGACCTGTAAAAGTTATGGGTGGCGCTCTGCAAGAATGTAACAAATTATCATAAGTTAGGTAAAATACGATACTTTCTTTTAAATATAAACTGTAATATCATTTGTTTAATTATGATTGTTTGTAGATAGGTTTTGACTTTTCATCTATCATTGTTCCTTTGTTGTTAACTTTCTGTCATTATTCATTGCCTTTACGTAAAGGGGGACTGCTTGTAAGTGGCTCTGCTCCTTCAGTCTTCCTATACCACCTATACGGTGGAAATAATCTCGAACTCTAACTCAATTGAGTAAATATGCATTAGAGGAATGATGTAAACCTCTAGATTACTAGCCCAGAGCTCTACCAATATAGATCAATAGCTAGAATTATGTGTTAGCAATTGATTTATTTACTTTCTATCATTGCTTTTGATTCCCAAGTCAGTTTTTCGTTGTTTATCTTATTGTGTAATTTGTACAGATGAATGGAGAACGAATGTGAAATCACATCAGAACATCACGATGTTATTACAGGTACGATATACCTCTAGCAACCAGCGTTGTAACGTATGTCTGTTTGTACTAGACCTTAGACATAGACTCCCTGCTACGTACACAGATTAATAACGCATGCGCTCCGCCGTTAGTAGCAACAATTTATAACACGCATTCCCATGAGTTTTAGTGGAGATTATTAGCCTAACACAAGTAATCTTTTTGCTACAGTTCAGTTTTGGCCAACAACATTTTGGTTAATTGCATTAAGGTACATGGTTTACTTTAAAACATACTGTTAAATTTATGTCATGGTAAAAATAAATGTCAGGTCACTCAAAATATCATAATATGTTTATCCAGCTAACAGCCTAGTCATGGTATGGACTGAATGACACATCGCTTATGTCTTTTACATGACCATGGTGCAATGTTGATGAAGTGACGGCATGTTTTAATATGTCACCTTCATTTAAAGTCTACGGATGAGCTATAGTTTACGTAGACTGGCTTTGTGTGCTAAAGATATATATTTCATGGTGACAATGAATAATCATGGTCACATGGTATGAGTCATGAGATGAACGAAACTAAAAGAAAAGAAAAGTACACAGCTAGCGAAAGTGGAAACATATTGTTCTTGCATATGGCGCTACAAAGTTCAGAAAGGTAGAATACATTGAACACACTTAGCGTAAGCAATGTCAGAAACTTCCTTGTTCTAAATCAAAACTGTAAGTGATAAAATGGTGTAAACAGGATAATATCCTGACTTTAATTGTTACACTGTTTAGTCTTGTATTGAAAGAGTGTGGTAAATTAAGTCAGTCTCATAGATACGGCTCAATCGTGTATTGTAGATGGATATGGCCTACAGCGTAAACTAGACGTTGTCATCGGCTGGGGAGTCCCATGTTAGAGTGCTGGGGGGGGGGGGTGAGCTTCGCGAGCGACAAGTTTGGTCATTGTATGTATCAACCACTTAAAACTATGACAAATGTAGTGAATGTTTCTTTACTTATATTGAACTGTGTATTCCTGAGTTGCATCCGCTAAGTCATTGAAGGAATAGTCCAACTATGAATATAACAATATGTTGCATATAAAGTCAATATACTCTCAGTTGATAACCCTGTGTGTTTTATACTCATGAAGTTTACAGTAAATACACGTGTCGTTCACAATTTTTCTACAAAGTCTATCTATTTTATTATACGGTAATTGAATGATTCCTTTCGTCAGTAAAACTTGTTATTGCCGAAACAAATTTATAATTTTTTTGTTTTTTGTTTTTGTTATAGCGATGGGATTTTGCCATATGGGTTCAGTTTCTCGTCCTTTCAATTGTTTTGTCTGAAGTTCTCATGTTGGTCTGGACTATTACATCAACATTACAGTTTAAGCTAACTAATGAAATATGATTTGCTATAATTATGATTTAAGTAAATTTGTATATGAAGCTTCATAGACTTAGGCTTCATTTGTTCAACCACTGCAAAAAATGTCTGTCCAGGTACATCTTCCGGTGTTGCTTTCTTTGTTGGCCCATTATTGTTTAATTCTGTATAGTTGTCGGAAACAATATATCAAATAGGCACATTCTAACGACTGATCAGTCTGTGTGGGTTTACACGAGCGATGTTGAAATTACCTAACATATAATGTTGCAGCCTCCAAGTAACAATATCGGACTAACTTCGGACGGCCGATATGACAATGAAATAAAGTTATTAATATACATATCACAAAAGAAGCATGGTAGTAAGTTATCTCGCTGGGAAGCGTGTGTGGCAAGTATAGGGGGCCTCGTAGCGATGACAAAAAAAGCAAACTAGTGCTTTTTTGTAACTTTAGTAGCAATTGGCCTAATATTAATTTGAGAATTTCTCTGAATTAACAGCAACCTCGATCTGGATAAACTGATCTCTAAATGCATTATTTAATGTCGTCGAATATTTGTTGGCCCATCAATGTCATTGTGGAGGGTAGGGGGTGGGCAAGTGTGTGTGGTGGATGGAAAGCAAGTGGGGTTGACAAGATATTGGACTGTCCACTGTCCTCCTCATAATGTGTCAGGTTAACAGATTAAACATATTTGTCGATGCAAGGTATACCTGAACTACAATAGCCACTGACAGTTTATATATGAAAACACAATAGTAAGCCAAGCGAATATCATTATCATCATTATGAATACATGTTTAAACTTGAGTTAGATAATCATTTAACCCAACGGCAACATGCCACTGCCCATTGCAAACAAAATTTACAGTATGGCACGTAAATCCTTTCTTTTGTTATTCAGTTTAGCCTATTGCAGTATTTGGATTAAAGAAACAATTTTTAGAATTAATACACATTAAAAAGCACCAAAAATGGCATTAACAATCCAATGAGGAATAAATAGGAAATGAGCTAAATTGAATATATACTGTGTTTTGTTATCTCGCTCAAACGTTGAAAGGTAGAATACGTTAATATCATAATCATAAAAAATATTGGATTTCCTTTTCCTTGGTCGAAATTTAATATTTGAAATAGAGTAAACGGGATAATATAATGGTTTTAAATATACCTTATTTAAGTCTTATCGTTTTAAAGCGTGGAAATTCAAACATGTCTTAGGTATACGGCATAATTGTGGGTTGGCTGGATGTTTGCTTCAACAATACATTGTAACTTCACTATATTTTCTTTGTTACATTTCAGTTACCAAGTATATGTTTTGGGTTATATTTTGTTTTTACCTACAAGGTTTTCTCTAAATGTACTGACAAAAATCAAATTATGTCATCTATATAACATATTAATATCAGAGTGGTGAATGAAATATTACATAAATATGATGTATAGCAGATGAACTTCGAGTTAGATAAACATTTTACCGAAAGGCAAGATACTACTGTATCATTGCGAAACAGAAAGTCTGAATACGGCACGGGAATCTGTTATGACACTTGTCGTCTTTCATTATTGCAGTGTTTTGAGTTAAGTGACCAAGTTTCAAAGACAAAACTAGAAAGTTAAAAATAACATGAAAAAGAAAATTGTTTCGAAATTATGAAAGAATTAGATAAATTGAGTGTATACTGTGTATTTCGCTATCGACCTACAAAACTCAGAAAGGTCGAATTGAACAAAATAAGCAATACTTCTTATTCTTTCTAGTCAAAAGTGAAATCAAGTTGGTTTCAGGTGTGCTGCACATATGTGTGCTTCTAACTATTCCGTTGGAAATTAACTATCTTTGTCGATATAAGGTATATCTGAAATCCACTAGCTACTGACACCAAGGGTTTAAACAGTTATAATGCGAATACAAGTACGTAAGCATAGAATAACATACGTGTACTATTTGAGATATGTTTTCTCCGTGGAAACGCAAAGCAAGCCGATGAAAGTATCATCATCATGCATATAGGTGTTGTCACCGCGTACGTAGTGGTAGGCCCACTAATTCCAGGAATACTGCAAGAGAAATACAGTTGAGAATAGTATACAAGGAGCATCCTTAATGTAGATCTAAATAGTACTAGATCGGTAATCAGTCGTAGTATTGATTGTATATCAATGTATAATAATAATACTACTAATAATAATAATCAGAAGTTATTGTTACGAAGCTTACAACGCGACCACAAATATTGGAGAAACCAGCAAGGGCTTATGGGTTACAACGAAGACGTCGGGTGGCTTCAAATTCAACATTTTAACTCAAATAATAGAATCTTTGAATTTAGAAGGTCATTTCAACTGGGAAAATCGTACGTTGCTGTTAAATAAAAAAACATACCTTACTATAACTCGGCCGGGTATCGACCCCGGAACCTCCCGATTGCTAAGCATCATTGCCTCAATTGCCACCGCCTTTATCCACTCCGCCACAGCAACGGTTAACGTAGATCTAAATAATAATAATAATAATAATAGGTTGTTAATCAGTCAAATCATTGTTTTTATATATTGATGCATATACAATGTATGGATATAAGCTATGATGTAATAAAGAACAAAATTGTGGGAAACTGATTACGCTTCTGAAAGTCATTTGCTTGTTCATTCATTATTCTGTCAATTTAGCACACAACATATGCACATTATAATATCCAGACTGTAAGAAAAAGATGAATAACGTACACATGGTAATGTAGTTACATGATTACTGCCTACGTTATGATAATATCAACTATAGACCTATCGTTAAAATAAATGCGCAAAACATACTGATTAAACCGACTGTAAAGACAATAGCTGTGATTTTTTACATCATGTAGTAGTTTACATATTAATTATATTATATTCAAAAAGGATATAATACTAAAATATTAAACATTTTCTCCATGCAAGTTACATTGAAATACGTTGTTTTTGTATTTCGTCAATAGCCAAAGCTTGAATTATTTTGTTAACGATGCTTAATGTGAAACAGAACTTGTCCATCCGTTACATAATAGAGCTGTTAATATATGACCATGTCCTCTTAAGTGAACTTTATTCTAACTTTAATTGGTATTCCACTCAAAAAAATTGCACCGAAGAAAAAACAAAATGTGTCCAATCGACTCTATATGTGTTTTTGTTGAAATAAAACAACAAGCTAGAACCATCAACAACTTCTATAACTAAAATTTCACCCAATGAGTGGTCAGTGATATCCATTCTCATCCCCATGTATATCAGTCAAGTTAGACAGTAAGTATTCAACGCAATGTGTCTTTGGCATTAAAAAAGTACATAAAGTTAGAAAAAAAAAACAACAATAAAATTAGAACTTAATTAATTAATATCCTCCCTTTCGTAATCTTGTTGATTTTTTTGTTGGTAAAATAAAGGGATTTCAGTAGAGAATTGGTATATATTCATGTATCAACAATATTGTAAGATGATATAGGAATAATCCAAAATGGGGTACTTACAAGTTAAACGTAATGACAGTAGGCAATTCAGAGAAGCCGAGACACACTATAATTGAACATCTTAACGTCAATATGGCACTTTCAACGCAAAAAAATAAGTAATTGGAACGCATATACGCGTCCAAAAAGTAACAATTTCGTTTGAATCTCTTGAAGTGACAGATCTCGATATGATTTAAATTCCACACCGTTATTTATACATCAAAACTCGTTTCAGTTCTGATATTTGAAATAATTCTTTCGCCAAAATACACTTCTTAACATCAATGAGCAACCAAACGTCTTTGTGCAACACTTATAATAATAAATCTATTCTAAATAAGCCTAATTAAGTATATAGTAATTCAATAAAATGCGCCATCGTCTATTCACAAAAAGCAAACTTGTTCTTATTTTTCGTTACAAGAAAAGTCCGAAGTAACAACAAGCACGTAGTGCTGAATTAGGCTTCCTTAGTTGTACTTTTGGTGAAGCAAAACAAAATCAATTATCTTGTTTGCTCTTCTCATCAAGAAGCCACCGATTCTATAGCAATGCGGCTTATAACTGCATAATAGCTCAGACCGATGATAGGACGTCCGTAGTTACAAACATTGCTTTTATTTCATCAAATATTGTTGAAGGTCCATGCTAAGCTTTAACGTATAAACCACGTTATTTGAAATATTGACTTACCGTAAGTTGAGTAGCTCAAATTCAACCGTTGTTCTGGGAAGTAGTTTAAACCGCTACTATGACACGAAATATTTCCAGTTTCTTCAGTTGTTCGCAGTGCAAACCTTATCCATGTGTCAAAAGTGGTCCCGTTCTTAATTGCATTGGTTGTATTGTTGCTATCTGATGGTGATATTTCTTCATTGTCCACCGTAACAGAAATATTCACTGCAGGTCTGCTTCCAGTAGCGTAGCATGATACAGATATGGTTGTATTGTAAGGTATGTCAAGTGTATCTCCATTATCATGGTATGAATGCCCGTCTACATTCATATATAAAGTCGGTGGAACTGGTGGTGACAAAAAACAATTTTCAAAGAAAGACAATATGTTAAGGAAATACAAGTAGACAGTTATTATAAGGTATAGTTATTGCACGTACAAAGGAATGCTTGAGGATTTCGAAATATGTTTTTCCCGATCGGAGATATATCTGGTTGATCGGATAATGAATTAACCTAGTTTGTTTAGTGCACAACATTTAACGAGTACAAATCGCAACTTAAACAATTACCCCCAACCGAACCAATCATATCTGCTTCAATAAGAAAATAACATTGTGAAAATTGAACTTGAAATGATATATCTGCGGTGGCGTACTGACAACGTGACAACACAAACTACTACAAACCTTCAACGTCTACGAAATACGTTGACAAAATCTCGTTGTTCTTAATACATTCGTACTTTCCAATATTCAGCAACGAGATCGGCTGGATGTAAAACGACTTATTGTGTAGCAATTGCAAACTCTCTCTTAAGTCGCTACGCACTAAGAAATCTTCCACAAATAGAATTTGTTCTTGAAAATTCCACTCAATTGTGTTGTCTTTCTCAGTGTTACAACCATTAAGAAAAACCGACCCATTTACTGATTTTGTGTAATAATATACACTAGGAGGAATTTCAGCGTATGCCATGTTAAGGATATGAAAAACTTGCAGACATACGTAGATAGTAGCTTCCATGTTACTTTTCTGAAGTATTGCGTTATATAAAGAGCATTGTCTTAATGTGAGTTGAACAATCGGTATAACGCTGACAAAAGCAACGTTGACTTAGCTTGTAATTTTGTGTGTACTCATAAAGCTACGGATGCCGGTTAATTCTCTCACAGAAATAATTTGAAACGAGTTAAACTTGTCCAGATACTTCTCTATTTTGTCACAGTACATTTGTTTGCTATGTATTTTACATTTCAAAGATGATTCTAATTCGGTTCCGTCTAGACAGACCCTTTTGGAGTACAAACAGGCGACTCTTCTTGATTAGAAGTACAAATTATTCGGCACTTGATATGTAGAACATTGCAATATATTGGAATTAGCTTGTTGTCATGAAGAAAACTAAATCGTCACATGCCCAAGCACTTAAGTTATGATAAAGAAGCAAGGGCGTCATTATTAAAGCATATGTTAATTATAAAACAAAACAACTGTATTCATCCGTTGATTATTTCAACGTGTAGTCACATTAATTATCATTTTATTCCTTATACTTTCTAAACATTGCCGGCAAAACATGTGCTCTTTTAAAAATTTAGATAAGCTCGTGAAACCATACAATGGGTGATTTCTACAAAAGGAAGAAAGCTCATCAATGTCGGTAATTTCTCTATTGTATAGTATATTTGATCATTTAATCACAGGTGATCGAACAATTAAAATAGTGCACAAAATCATGTTAACATACTTTTACTGTCCGAGTTGTACAAGTTGTACTCTGTACTTGTAACTTTTAATTAAAGAACAACTACATGAACTCAGCTCCCAACACGATATCAGAAACATTAACCACTTGAAGTGTTGCTATAAAGTCTAGTATATCATAATTATTTATAATATAGTATGTATTTCTTCGTCGAGGTAACATGCGATTCGAAGGAAACATGTTATATTAGATAAGCGATGACACATAACAAAAACTAAAAAAGGTTAGCAATGTCGGGGGTGACCAGAAATAGAAACTTTAATCCAGTTTAAGCACTCCATCCACAAAATGTACTGCATTTCCCCTTTCATTTTCATTTCATTAACCAATTGTATTGTTTACGTGACGGTATGTACAGCTGGCGATTACTTAGCAATTTGGCAAATATTAGTACGCGTTGCATTTGCGGCCGAAATAGTTCCGAATACCCAAAGAGCAAGTCATCTGTTTTACATAACAATAAGCAAAACTGTATACAGAAGTATTAAAGTATAAGCTCAATCTTAAATAATTACCTGAATATGCAAAAATAAAAAGCCTTAAAATTAGCACGTACTATCCGGAAGGAGGATACGGTGATCGTTGAATATTAAATCATGTGATAACAACATTATAGGACTATCCTGACATGTTTTTACTGTTACAAGAGTCTGATACGGAAATCTTAAGAACATATAATGGATAGAGGTTAGATTAAATTGCTAAACAAAGAGATCACCTTTATACGTAACCTTGAC
>KN882901.1:253770-264500 GCA_000934455.1 Apostichopus parvimensis
TACCAAAGTGCAGCTATACACATTTAAGTGTTAACACCTATATATCTCCTATCAGGACTTATTCCATTTGTAGCCCCATTTTCGTTAACATTATATTTGAAGGATAACTCTGTTCTAGCTAATATTTTATGATGACACATTTAATTCTTAAAACTCAATCTGAACATTTCAATTAATTCACTGAAAACTAAATACTTCTATTTCATTGAAGACGTCCTATTTTGCTTACTATTTTTACGGGGAGTATACACTTAATTTCCGTAGATAAATCTGTCAACTAATACACAAGATATGTTTGTTCATCAAGATACAACGGATACCAAATTCGCCAAGGCGACATGCTTGTCAAACGAATTAACTTTCATGCGCTTTAGTTCAACTCGAGGCAACGTGTGGATTATTTCTTAACTTTCTCAAATAATAGGTTTCCTTATTGGAATTGTTGTCAATCCAACACATTATCGTGCTACGTTGAAATTTTGTTATGAAATTATTTTGTTTTATTTTTCCTTGTATTTTCTGTTTCTCTTTTTATTGAAGTTTGCACCCAACGATCTTAATACAGAAATAGAGATCTAACAACATTTATATGGCTAATGATACATTTAACATTTCTATTTGAAAGTGTACGGTAGGACCGGAAACGAAACGTGTATGCCAACCTTAATACACGGAAAGCAAGGAAATATATACTCAAATAGAAAAAAAATAAGCTTTTGGGAGGATGTATACCAAGCACTGGTGGGGATCATGGGCACTTCAGCTGAGACATTTTCCTTTTTCAGGTATTTAATTTTCTGTGATAGTAATTTTCAAGCACAAAAACGCATATTCAATTTCAAGTGCGTACAGTAGAGGAAATAAAACATCAGATGATATTCCAACTCATCTTTTATTTTTTTCATTTTTCAATGTACCACCGGTGTTGTTGATACATGTAATATGTCATGTAATGACCGCAAATGACAGTGATTGTTGTTAATACTAGCAGAAATGGCGTAAAAACGGTAAAATGTTGCAAACGGTTCACATGATAATGGATTGACTACGCCTACATGTGAGATTAGCAATAAACATTCTGCACTACACAGTGACAGTGTCACCGGTGTAACGAATGCATACTACTACAATTTTAGTTTAATATTTTTAAATTTGTTACAATGTTGAATTGGAAGCCACCCGACGTGAAATTGTAACCCACAATCCCTTGCGGTGACCCACATATGTGGTCGCTTAGCGTTTCATGGTCTGTATTTATGTATTTACCTAGTTCCATGGTTGCAACATCATACTAATGGAAACGTTGGTATGGTATGCATATTGTACATATGCAAGATCCTGTAAGTAGTAGTACTGTACTTATATATAGTGACACCGCTTGTTTTCTTCTCGACGTATGTCTTCTCCACGCTATGTTTTATCACCGGACAACTATGTTCATAACATTGGACTTTGGTAGGGAGAATGCTGAATTGACTATACAATAAAGATAGTGAGTTAGTATTCCTTCGATCAGCTTGAGCTAACTGTTAGTAGCCTAGATCTTAATATAATATTAGAAACATAGTCAGAGGCCTAGTCTAATAAAGTTATGCTATTAGGCCTAGTCAGAGAGATCTTGTGAAGATGATCGGAGGTATGTGATATCAAGTGTAATATTAATAAGTGACCATAAACTAGATTTTGCACATTTATTACTGTTGTCACTAGACTGCTAGTCACATCGACGATCAGCTGTTATTCGTAATATTAGGGCTTTGTTCGTACTACATTGCCATGTATTCTCTCATTGGCTTGTTTAAATCATGAGTCAACGTTTTAGCTCAACTTAGCTAGGTGAATCCTCAATTTTGCATAGTTAGTCAGATAAGCAGATTAAACTAAGTGTTTTTTTAAATAAACAGTTTAGTGCAGCGTGTTGAAATATATTGTGTTCTTGCTTACTTCTTCATATTTCTAGAAGAGCAAGTTTAGCAGGTCGATCCATTGAGACACAAATTAAAAAAAAAGTAATCACAGTCATAGACAAACATGAACTAACACATTTTGAGTTGACTAGTGCAACGTAATAATAGTTAAGACGTGTTGTCACGTTTATCAATTGAATATAGCTAGCCAATTCAAGTATAAAAGTTCACAATGACATCGATTCGCACTGTTCAAACGAGATTAACGTAATTGTCATTCTGTTTGATTTTCGCTTCCAGTTGCAAAGAATTTCTCTATCAATTTCAAGGAGCTCCACATTTTGCTTTCTGTTTTTTACTAGAATTGAAGTTATGGATATCCTCTACGTGCATATAGGGGTTATCGGTAGTTGTCCGAATTGTTCTGCTACCATCTGAAACTGTAAATCTATCTTCGTCCGGTGATTCTTTCAATTTAATTTTAATTAGTAGTTCCACCCATTGGCATGTATGATTCGGAAAGTGGTATCTCATAGAAACTGTTTTCTATTAAAGTTTCGAAAATCTGTGAACACAAAAGAAATTACATGTGGATACCTACGATTAGATTAAAAGTTGTTTCTTAGTTATGGGAGTCTTTAATGACTTACAATTAATTGGCTCGTTGTAAGTTTCATTTTCGAATTTCCAAAATACAAGTTAAACACATAGTTTGCGTTGTTCGAGACAAGAATTAACATATTAACTTAAACTGGTTGACAGTAGCTTGGCTTAAACGGTTACGTAGCAAAATTGCAAATTCCCATTTTTTTCATTTATAGCATTATCAAATAAAATGTACATTGTGTGTTTTTCTGTTCATCTGAAATAAATACATAACCTAGTAAACGATTTTACTTACCGCTTTGAATGATTCTTTAAGATGATGAATTGAAGGTCTAATAGAACATGTTTGACTCCAACAATCAAATAATACCAGGTTCCTGCCAAAAGAAAATATAAATGTGTTAAAGTAAGTTGGCCTGACGTTTCGATCCTAGCAGGATCTTCTTCAAAGGCTAAATGACAAGTAACAGTAACAGAAGGGCCAAAAACATGCACAGAATACAGACAGGTTAATGAGCATGTTGAACACAAAGATATAGATGTAAGGGGATTAGTAGACAAGGGATGGAGAGAAGAAAGAAAGAAACCAGCAGGGAAAGAGGAGAGGTAGGAGATAAACAGTGGAGGGACAAAGAGAGAATTCAGGGAAGTGGGTAGGGAATAAACTGGATAAGGACAATGACAGAAAGATGTGGAGAAAAAGAGGTATTAGAAGAGGAGATAAGGAAGGGGGGGGGGTAGGGGGACAGAAGAAAAGTTAGTCATGTCCTTCCTGAATGTTGAGCCCATGAGGTTGAATGGTGCGAACGCGTTGCATCTACAGCCCATCTCTGCTGATTCGTACTAGGTCAGGACGGCTACCTAAGGATTCAATCCCATGTAGGGACATGTCGTTAATGGTATGGTTGGGAAGGTTAAAGTGTTCTCCAATTGGGGTCTCAGTCTTCATGGTGTGACTGTGGATCTTAACCATAGAATCGCTTCTTGAGGGTGGTTTCGCCAGCATACTGGATGCCGCAAACTCTACAAGAGATCAGATATATGTCATTAGTAGTTGTGCAAGTGATGTGACCCTTAGTCTTGTGTGTGAGTTGCATGCTGTGGCTGGTGATGGAATTGGATTTAACAATGTGATGGCTGCAGATGATGCATCACATTTGAAAGTACCATGCTGAATGGGTGTAGGGTAAGAAGTTAGAGATGAAGCAGCAACACGCACTAGAAGGTATCGTAGGTTGCGTGGTCGTCTGTAGGCGATGGTGGGTTTTTCAGGGACGGCTCGTTGGAGTCTATCTGAAGTGTAAATGTTGTGGTTGTTAGAGGTGATTTGCTGAAGAGGAGGAAGATTTGGATGGAAAGTAACAACCATGGGGATGTTGTTTTCGCAATATCGTCCCTTTCTGTCCTTCACTCGCTAAAGTAGATGATCTGGAAAATGAGCGGACTCTCTGAATGGCTTCACGCACCCTTCTGGCAATATGGACCCTGTGTATAAAGCATCTGTATGGCGAATGACAGAGGAATTGTTAGAACAAATGCGACAAAGAAGAAGTGCTTGACTGTAGGCAGATCCGGACTTTTAGTTACGGGGATGGCAACTTGAATAATGGAGATACTGGTATTCGTCTGTGGGCCAGGTGAATAAGTATGTAGAGAGAGAACCGTGTTCCTTGCGAACAGTCATATCGAGAAAGTTTACCTGTTGGTGAGAGTAATCAGAGGTGAGTGTGAAGATTCTTGATATCTTCAAGTTTCCTGAGGAAATCTGCAGTGTCATGGATGCAAGAGTTAATCTGAGGAACTAGAGGTTTGATCAAGTGGTCCACAAACAAGGATATCTTCCCTGTGGGGACCCATTTCCTGAGATGATAGGCCTAACAGATTTACCAGGCTTGTGAATTTTGGGCAGAAGATAAAACATGGCTGCCTTACAAAAGAAAATATCGAAAGATATGTACATTGGTTCATCTTGGTACACGCTATTACTTTAAGGCAACATTGATATGGTTATCAACCTTAGGAATAAAACAGATTGCGAAACGATCTAAGGTTATCGTATATAACTTTTAAATTTTGTAATACTAAATAAAGGTATTCAATGGATGAAATGTGTACACCCACTATTACGGTGTGAGATGATATTCAAGTTCTCTAATTCATATATTTAGTCTTAATTCACTTAATTGATAATATGCCATTTCAGCAAGTAGAGTTGTGACAAGATTTTGGCAGAACCTAATCATGTTTTTTGTTTCTGTGAGAAGTTGCTAATCTCGCACCAGTGCTCATGTGAACACATTAACATTTGCTTAAATACGAACATAGTGCAGGATTTTTGTATCGTTATTTTTTTTGTCAATACTAGTCTTGCTGAAAAAATACAATTATTTTTTTTTGTCATGATTTTCATGTGAATTACTGCTCTAGTTCACATAATTGATATCAAATTAATTAAATCAACTATTAACGATTGCCATGGTATTTAGTAGTAAAGGGTACCTCAGCTGAAAGTATCTCTGAGGCCAATTTAATATCGGTGCTTTAACATCTTGACCGGGTTTTATATCTTCATCAACTGGAAACGGAGAGTCTCCTTTGGGAAAAAAAATCAAAAATAAATTATCACAAATTTATTTTGATGAGAATTATCCCTTATAATAAACTAGTGTTTTGTATCTACAACATTTTTCTATTAAAAAGGAAAACAAAATGTGTGTACTTAAAAACACATGGAACTAAAATGATACATCTTTCATGAAAGTATAGCAATTTTTTCCTAAACCACATTATTTTGCGTAGTAAGAAACTAGAACATAAACTGCTTTCTAGATTAAGTGACATGTTGTAGGTCGCTTTCTCAACGATGTTAATATCGATAGCCTTAAACTCAGTCATGGCACTATAAAAGTACAAACAAAGCAACTTTCCAAAGTTGCTACGGTCATTCGTCATGTTACCTTAATCATATCTGGTTTTTCAATATTCGTCTTCCTAACATACACAAATGTTTTCAACACTATATTGATCATAGCTATGGATTAGGCTCATACTCATAATACATGTGTATACTTTATTTTTACCCATTGATAAGATCTCCCATATTACTACAGCTGTGGACCATACATCACTCTCTGCAGAATATTCATTACGGAAGAAAGATTCTGGTGGAAACTGATTTAAGGAGACAGTATTCATCTGGCAAAAAAAAGATTAAAGCTGCAACTATGACTGACATTTACGTACATATTGGCAACATGGTTTATTTACAAAAACAACTGAGAATGAAACATTCATGTGTTATCTTCTTTACATTTATTTTGTTCTTATTTTTTTTACAAAAATGGACAATAGTGAATAATCAGAGACAACCAAATGGAAATTGCGCCCTTTTCTTCATTATTAAACATGCATTTATATTTATTTTTTGTATGATTGGACGGAAGTATTGAGTAAGCAAACGTTCTGTTTGGTGATATTTTATGTAATAACATGTCAGTTTGTTTAATGAATGAGGTGAATTAGCTTTATCAAAATTATTTTAAATACAATATATTGCTATGAATACATTAGACGTTCGAAATTGGTTTTGGATGAATAATCACCTGTGTTTTCTTTACAGTTATTATCTTTGACGCATCTTCAGCAAGGCAAAAATCATATAATTTACAGATGCCTTCCTTTGTGTATAGAATCTTCTTAGTCGATAACCCTGGATGCAAAAACTGTTACAAACAATAGGACCAGCTATATAAAGAAAACTGTGATATCGAATCTTTAAAAGCTAAAATAAAACACGAATAATGACTTCAAACGAATAAACTATTGAAATATTGAACAAGGCCGGCTTGATGTGATCAGGGAGCAATTTATTAAATTGTTATTAACTTTTATAAAGAGCGGTTTAAACATTATACCTCATGATATTATTTGTATTCATATTTCATGTGGCAAGTTGTTGTTGATGCTGTTTGTTGAACTATTGGTAACCCGACTGTCATACTAGCACCGGCGTTAGCGTAATCTATACATACTTTCAATAGTATTAATTATAATAAGTCAAATTCTTCTGAATAACAATACTTATAAGCAACACTAGTATTGATACATGAGTGTACCACCGACTCACCCCAAACGACTGCAAACATTCTATTCCTTCCGCAATGGCAGTGATATGTTTCATTACATCCAGAACTGAAAATGGACTGCTACATGAACTCGGGTCAAATGTAAGGCGGCTTTCCAAAGTCTCACATACACTATGTTCAGTAACGAGGTAAAGATTGGCTGTAAGAATAAAAATCCTACTAGTATGATATAGGATTGATGATAATACATCGTGCAGCTCGATGTTACGTTTATACGTTTCCATTGAAGATTTTGGTATACGCCAGAAAAGAGGCATTCTTATTCGTAACTGCATGCAATGAGTAATCCGATTATGCCCTTCACTGATTGTTGAACTTGCTTTTAAGTTTATGTTGCTTTAATTATGGCATGACGATAACACAACTGGTGAACTAACAAGTATAGCTTATTCCTAGGCAATGCTTCTTAATACGTAGACGTAGCAAAGGAATACTTTACAGGGTTCTGCGTTTGGCTGGCAATTGTATTGACCGCATTGATTACTAATCAATGTTAGTTTGATACTAAAATAATCTTTGCGTTATATCAACAAAAACTTTTCTATTTAGCATTTGAAGAAGATCCTGCTAGGATCGAAACGTCAAGCCAACTTACTTTTACACATTTTCCTACACAGGCACTCTAGTTGATAAGCAGTTTGCTAACAGTTTTATTTTATTTTGAAAAACAACGTGTTAGGTTTGTACCAGCCTGGATGTGTAACTTAGGCATCTACGCAATGAAAGAATGACTCACTTTTGTCGACTGCTATTCCCTCAATTCTCGTAAGAAGATCGGTCGTAGGTAGGTCAAGTGTGCGTTTAACAAATGAATTCCAATGGATGATTTTTTTCTTCGTTATTCCCTCTAATGCAGAAAAATGGGGTTATAAACTCAACAGTGTACCGGTCGTATATGCTTTTAGCAAGGAAGGTACATTTCTCTGTTAGGTAATTGACTTACAATTAAACACAATGAATGAGGCATTACACATTTCAATTCGTTGTTTACATTCCTAACCGCAATATTTCAACACAAGCGGAAGGTTTTTGTTAACATTTTTACCTTTGAAACACATGGGTGAACATAAAGGGTACCAACAATCATGCTGCTACTTACCTGTGATTGTCGTCAGAACCGCGCATTTGTTGACGTCACTGGACATTCTTATAGTACCCATCCATCTATCGTATATAGTTCCGGCCTTTATAGTTAATAAGATGCAGAACTCATTCTCACTGAATATTCTGTCCTTTGTAACTCTTTCTTCTGCCGCAGAGTAATAATCTGTAAAGCAGAGGCGGGCGTAATAAAAAAAAAAAACCGTTAAGGTTTTACATGAGTAAGAAGAAAACTCTACTCATGTTTTATAGGTAACTCACTGACATTATATATTATTAAAAATATACGTTTTCATAATATACTTGTCGTACAGTACACATCTTTATAATGTGATATATACTATCTACAGGCAGAAGCAGCTATTGGACGATCTCAATATTGTACATAAAGGAAATATAATATAAGTATATGTACACATTAGACGTCTGTCACCTTAAATGATATTGTAGTTCATGCTATTTATAATATCATGTATTAAAATACATTTAGCAATAACAGTACATTAATATGTTACCATTTATAATTATATTATGTACTTTGTTTCCGTTAACATAATTTAAAATCAACTTACTGCTTTCACTTCCACTAGAGTGGATGGAATTGCTTTCGTCGATCGGAATACTTGGAAGATCTGATCTGAAGTGAAATAAAAAAAACAAAAGTGAAAATGTTGATCACCTACCTTTTCCGCATTGAAGAAGACAGTAACAAAGCTAGTCAGAATTATCTGAGATGCGCTTGACTACTCGAAATATAATTAAAGAAACTCATTTATATGATAAAAAAAAATATTGAACACGATTAAACGCTTTCGTTATACACAATTAGGGTTTGCCTTGGTAATTCAAACAATATCGTAGACGTATTATATCATAACAAATATAGGTAAACATTTTTATGCATGCAGTCAAATGAATTACTTAACACCTTTAATAACTTATTTAAACCATAAACGCAGCTTTGGGCTTTCTGAATTCAGCCAAAAAGATCTGCAATGTATATTCTTAACATCATTGATTGTATTTGGCTTTTAGTTTATTAGTCCTTACTTCTGTTTGTTTTGGAGACTCCCTTGTAACGGATTCTGTAAAACTAAAGTAAAGACAGAAATTTAGTAGTTAAAATGATATCAAAATACAAACGATATGTATATGATTTATAATAACGATTAAAGACTTTTTGTTAACTTACGTGATTGTTCAGCCGGCAAAGTGTTGAGTTGCAGTTGAGTTGAACCACCGAGGGTTGTATCTGCATCTCTAAATTAATAACATTAAGTTAAACTTCAGTTATAACATATGCCATAACTCACGTGACCACCCTAAGTCATTGAATAACCAACCAATAACGGCCATTATTCTAATGTATGATTCTTTGTTGCTGAGAATATCATTTTGAAGTCAATACCAATCAAATGTTAATGTAAAAAAGTTGAGAGTTTACAAGTATATAAACAATAATACAAAAAGAAAACGAAAATAAAAGCCTTACGTTGACAAATTAACAGACATCGAAGCTGCAGAAAATATGGAAATATTAATCGTGTTAATTCCAAAATTATTCTACCATATATTGGAGCCAGAAGAGATCTATAAACCAGCATTAATATTTTTTATATTAAACATGCCTACAAAACAGATGTCATTATCTACAGTGACTCTGGATACTTCGTAAGACTACTTCAAATTGGTGCTCTTCATTAGTTGATAGTAACGTTCACACAACAATATTTTTTTGTTCATCATTATCCTATGATATAGCATACCAGATCAATTGTAAGCCACTCAACTTACCTCTTATCTTCATTGTTATCTTATAGGTGCAGACAAATAAGAAACAGAGTAACAGAATGGTAATACTCAGTATGATCCATTGAAGATATCCTGTAAAGAAAGTTAATAATTTCCCAGATATCTTAACAGTTTATGGAAATATGTTGGTACATCTACATGTCATATACCAATTAACATCCTCGAATACAATCATGGACATGTTGTGTAAATGGACATTAAACTAGTTTCACATGTAAGTGCCTACTCAAGTCAAGTAAAGCAACCTTGAATGACGTCAGAGACTCGTTTACCTCCTAGTTCCGTATTTTCCAATAATAACTATGGAGCCAACAAAAGTGTGATAATATAAGTAAAAAAAACATAGTATCAATACTAGAGAGTTTAACAATAAATTCCCCTCTGCATCATTGTTGCTACAGATCTACAATCGTGAATTAATCTATTGGCATTACATAAATAGCTTGATGAAAGAAAACCTGAAGATTGTGGTCCTGAAGATTGTGGTTCTGTCGTTGGCCTATCTGAAGGAAAATTGAGACCGGTTGGCGAAAAATTAAAAATGATGATACTCTGTAGCTGGTTATTTTCAAGCAAGAATTAGAAGAAACGAAACTCTGTAGTAGTTAACTTTCACTGTAAGGTGATCTCACTAAATAGTTTGTAGTACACAATCTATTACAATTATATAATCACTCAATTACTTTTCATAACGAAACAACATTGCAAAATAATGAAACAAACAAACCAAACGAACTTGATATATGAGATTAGAATAAATAAAGTATTAAAGTTATTGATCATCACTAGCTATTTTGAGAGCTCTTTAGCCTTAGCATAAATTACTCGTGATATCCAATCCTGAAATTGTTGGTTGAGTTGTTGACTCGTCTGTAAGAGAGGAAAATATATTTATCCATTTTCATCAATCAAAGTCTTATTGAAGGATAAGGAACGGTATTAACTTTGATATGTTGTAGAGAGTTAACAAATGCTGTTATAATTCTAAGGGTGTAATTCTTACCACATTATAATATAAGTTAAACACTTGAGGTTCATCAATTTTAGTGACTGACTTAAGGACATATGATGTTCAGTGTCACTCAATTTAACACATTAAACATATTTCAAATTGTATTTTATGAAAACCGGATACATCAAACACTCACTGTTAGGCTTT
>KN882901.1:264975-278092 GCA_000934455.1 Apostichopus parvimensis
ACAATCCATAGACTCTTCACCTAGCGTCTTACTAGAAGCGCAGACAGTCTACTTTAAGACTCGGTTGTAACAACGTTTAAGAATGACATATATGTATACATAACGTTGTGGACGGCTTTGTTTGCTTACCAAACAGAGTAACTGTCACCGTGAAATTTGTTTTGAGATCACAATCACCGTCTCGTCGCTGCATACTCGTACATGTAATACTCTCTTGTTTCAGAATATTTATTAAAACAAACGATATTTTTCTGGACGTATTTATGGTCGGGTGCATGTCAGTCACAACTTCATTGCGGTCATTGAATGATAACACTGCTGTAGGTCTTGCTCCATCCGCATGGCAAATGACAGTCACATTCTCTCCAGCAGAAACATACTTCTTTTCGGTTCTTTCTCCATTCAAAGTAATGTAAAGCTGTGGAAAGACTTGCATCAACAAAAGAAATGCACATGTAGTTGTGACATATATTAAGTATCGACTAGCTTCTTCAGACATACCTTAATATGTTATATTGGAAATCTGAGCTTGTTTAATGTTGAATAAATACGATACTTGTATATTGTAGTTGAATATTGTGCACTTCGAACTGAAAGAACGATATTTCTCCAGTTTGAGGATAACATTAAACAGTAAGATATTACTAGTTATAATTAAATGCACTATTGTTCATGCTATGGAAGAAATAAAATACATGTAAAGCAGTTTTGTAAAACCGACTAATATATGCGCTAAAATTTACACAGTTGCGGGAATTCCATTTAACAATATTTTGTTTGCTATCAGTTTGCTTCTTACTGTGTTGTGATACACGATGTTGTTAACCTACCATAAGTATAGAGTGACACTCCCACATGATACTCTGATGATATCACACTATTGCCATAGCAGGAAATCGTTTCATTTTCTTTTGTTGGTATATAATCCAGCAGAGATTTTGAATGATATATGGGTGTGTCACCTTCTGTAACATTAGTTTTTGTATAAATCATATCGCGATCATTTATAACCCAGGAAAGGTTCACCTTCGGCCTCGCGTCCCAAGCAAAGCACGTTATAGCCGTTCGTTTATACTGGGGAACCCAGAAGTAAGATTGATTGAGTGAAAATTCGTTGATCTTCAGTGACATCCTTGGAGGTACTGCGTAAATGAAAACATAAAGTTAAATAAAATTACCTATAAACTATGTCATTTCTGTAAAGGATTTGACAAAGATGACCATTTCTTCCAGTTTGACAACTTCGCTCTTGTCAAAATAGTACACGATGACTCTCACCCCCCCCCCCATTAACGCCCCTAATACTAACACATGTTAAATAGCTTAGCTACGTTGAATGTTTATAACTAAGGTTCTTTGTGAGACAATTCAGATGAAGCTTTTTATTATGTTAATATTTTGTTTAACAAGTTTGATGAATTGTCTGTATTATATCATGGAAATCATATTAAATTAAGCGCATCCTATGTGAGTTAAATTCATGTATTCACAACAACAACAATACTAAAATACACACTGACTCAGCATAGCCACCCTTAATCGAGTCAGTAATTTTGATGTTTATACTTGCACATTTAAATTTATTGTTTTGTTCAATTGTCATTTAAATTGCTGGTTTAGACATAAGAACTTACAAGAAAATAGATAAACAAAAGGAAATTAAACATTGTAATACATAAATTTAGGATCTATGACTTTTAAAAGTATCCATTCGACAGGTTCGTGATATCGATTCATAGATTCGATTCCATCAGTTGCTAATTACATTTGCGTATCGAATGTATTTGCCAATCAATCATGAATGTTAATATAATATGGTCTCCGAAAAAGATTAGAGGGTACGGTTAATAAGAAAAGTTGTGAACGTTCTTATAGACTTATTCTTCGTGTTCATATATTTACTCTGATATTCTTGAACACTTACTATAATGCTTTGTCTTAACCGAATTTTTGAACTGCTATATGACACTTGATGCTGTGATCTTTTAATAGGTGTGTACGAAATGCATTTGCAAAGTATTGATGTTATCATTAGCGTGCTACGATAATTAAAGCTGTTTGCTTACCATAAGTATAGAGTGACACTCCCACATGGTACTCTGATGATATCACACTATTGCCATAGCAGGAAATCGTTTCATTTTCTTGTGTTGGTATATAAACCAGCAGAGATTTTGAATTGTATAGTTTTGTATCACCTTCTGTCACATTTTTCTGTGTATAGATTCTATCGCGATCATTTATTACCCAGGAAAGGTTCACATTTGGCTTCGCGTTCCAAGCAAAGCACGTTATAATCGTTCGTTTATACTGGGGAACCCAGAAGTAAGATTGATTGAGTGAAAATTCGTTGATCTTCAGTGACATCTCTGGAGGTACTGCGTAAATGAAAAAAAAAAGTAAAATCAAATTATTTAGTGACAATGTTATTTCTGAGGATTTGACAAAGGAAAATCATTTGTTCCAAGTTTGACAACTTGCGTCGATGTTGTCAAAATAGTACACGATGACTCTCACCCCCCCCCCCCCCCCCCCCCTCTTGCTACCACATGTTAAGTATATAGCTTATACGTTGGATGCATATTACTGAGGTTCTTTGTGAGACAATTCACATGAAGCTTGTTATTATGTTACATTTTTGTTTAACAATAAATTGTCTGTAATATTTGGTGGAAATCATTTTAAATTAAGTGCACCCTACGTGAGTTCAATTATTCCATTTACAACAAAAACACTACAGTAATACACATTTAATCAGCATAATCACCCTCAATCGAGCCAGTATTGATGGATATAATTTGCTCGTTCTTGAATTGCTTGTTGATGCTTCCTTGCACGGATAATGATGTAAGGTAATGAGGAAATTATCACTGTAAATTTATCTTTACAGGAGTCATCATTTAGACAAACTGTTTACGTTAGCGAAGCTTCTGAAATGATCAGTCGATTAGTAGGTGAAATTAAGGGACACAATAAAGGTTATATTTTAAAACAATTTAATTTAGTATACAACCACGGTATGGATTTGCACTCAGATGATGCCCTTTGCTTTGGAAAATTCGACTTGTCGCACTAACCCATATCATCAGATAATGTACTTTATTTTAACATATGGCACGTTGCACTCAGTCTGGTAACAGTATATTGATATGAATTATTTAAATGATGCACCGGGGTTCTTATCACTTTTGTGTATTTCTTCACTGAAAGCCAAATGAAAACCAATATAAAATGAATTTAGTATTCGACATGTCGAATTCAGCTTTCGTCTCATGTCATGTTGAAACGTAAGTCTAATATACCAGTCTGTTGAAAATCACCGACGGACGTGAACTAAGCTTACCTCCTAGCGATACATATGTAAAAGTTCCAACACACCGATAGATACATTTAAAGGAAGAAATATATTGATCCATTGTCCCAAGACCATTTAACTGTGTGTGCAATTACAGAGTCTGCATCAAGAGTGAAACGTTTGCAAACTGCACTCATCACCTTAAGTATACACGAAACGCATGAAACTCCGAGTCGCCGAAGCACATGATAAAATGAAGCTTTCTTACTTTAAGAAGGGCTTTGTACGCGTTGTTTGCACTTAATAAACGCGCATTATAATATCCAGACTGAAAGAAAGAGATTAATAACATGTATATGATAATGTAGTCTACTTTATGATAACACCGACTACATAACTACTACAAAGGTAGATGAACAAGAAATACTGATTATATATCAAAGACAATAACTCTGAATTTAAACATTATCTAGTAGTAGACATAATATTTTATTTTCAAAGAGGATATACTATGTCAGCTCTGAATATTTGTTTTTAATGTAAGCTGTTTACTCTGATATACTCTATATTTGTATTCCGTCAATAGAAAAAAAAAGACCTGCATTATTTTGTAACGATGCCTAAAAGGAAAAACAGAAATAATATATCATCTAACTTGTAGAGCTGTTAATATATGATCATGTTTTCTTTAATGAAATTATATTTCAACCGTAATTGGTATTCCACTCTAAAACATCGTATCACGGGCGCAAAAAAAAAATGTGTCCAAACGACTGTATGATTTTTGTTGAAATAAAAACCAACTAACAACCATCAGCAACTTCTAAAGTTGAAGACTTATACAATGAATTATGTTAAGGTATCACCAAATGAGTGGTAAACGATACCCATTTTCATTCCCACGTATATATAAAAAAAAATTAGACAGTTCGTGTTGAGCGCGAGGTGTCTTGACATTGAACATAATATAGGACGTCTGTATTTACAAAAGAAACCGGTTTTTAATTTGCAAATTACTTCATCGAAAAGATCCATACAATGTTTTAACGTATACAGACTCGTTATTAATAGAATTTTCTTACAATAAGTTGAGTAGGTGACATCCAACCGTTGTTCTGGGTAGTAGCTTGAACCGCTACTATGACACGACATATTTCCTGTTTCTTCGGCTGTTTGCAGTGAAAACCTTATCCTTGTGTCAAAAGTGGTGCCGTTCAAAATTGCATTGGTTGTAGTGTTGCTATCCAATGGTGATATTTCTTCATTATCCACCGTAACAGAAAGATTCACTGCAGGTCTGCTACCAGTAGCGTAACATGATACAGATATGGTTGTATTGTAAGGTATGTAAAGCGAATCTCCACTATCATGGTATGAATGCCCGTCTACAGTAACAGATAAAGTCGGTGGAACTGAATTTAAAAGAAAGACAATATGTTAAGGACATACAACTAGACACTTAATATAATGTTTAACTATGGCACGAAACAAAGGAATGATTGACTATTAGCAAGTTTTTTTTTCTCATTTGGCAATATATAATATCTGGTTGATCGGAGAAGTCTCTTAAACCAGCAACCCCCAACCGCTCCCATCCTCTCTGCCTCAAGAAAGAAAGAAAAAACCTGATTTGTGGTGGCCTTAGTGACATACGTGACAACACAAAACTATTACAAACCTTCCACGTCTAAGAAATATGTTAACAAAGTCTCCTGGTTCTTGATGCATTCGTACTTTCCAATATTCAGCAACGAGATCGGCTGGATGTATAACGACTTATTTTGAAGCAAGTGCAAACTTTCTTTAAAATCAGGACGCAATAATAGATCTTCAAAAAAGAGTAATGCGTTTTGAAATTTCCAATCAAGGGAGTTGTTTTCCCAAGTGTGACAAGCATTAAGCAAAACAGATCCATTAACCGCTTTTCGGTAATTAAATACAGCAGTTGGAATTACAGCATGGGCCATGTTAAAGATAAGAAAAACTTGAAAAGACATGTAGATAGTTGCTTCCATGTTACTTTCCTGATGTATTGTGTGAGCCAAACATCATTGTCTTAGCATAGACTAAAGCGACGTTCTGTTCACGTGTACAGTCACATGCACTCACTAAACTACGGATGCCGATAAATACTCCCATATAATTGAACTTAAACAAGCTTAAACCTTGTAAGAATACTTCTTTTTGCCGTCACTGTACAATCCTTTGCTATTATTTATCCCATTCCAAAGATGATGCTGTTTGTTCCCGTCTCGAAAGACACCTTTGAAGTACGAACAATGGGCTTGGTTTGAATAGATGCAGAACGTGAAAGGTGAAGTCACTAACGGTCACTTGTATGTAGAGCATTGTAATATATCGGTACCCTATGTTTTTATCAAGGAAAATAAATCGTTGTATGCAGCATTTGAATTGAATTGCTTTGATGATACATGTTGCGAGTATTAAACTAGTATGTTTACACAAGTACATATATTTGATGACTATTCTTTATGAACAAAAAAAAATATTGAATGGATAGCATAGGCTAATTATGAAGCAGAGACTCGTTCATGTTTTTGGTCGCTTATTTTAAACTTGATGCATATCATCTTTGTGAAGAATTCCAGCAAGACTTTACATTGAAACCCTTTGTAATGTTATCAATACAAGATTACCACGCACAACCATACAATGTGTGATTTAACAAGTTTGCTGTATTGTGTAGTTTATTCTAACATGTAATCTGAGATGATGGAACATAACTCTTTTTTAACTTTGTTAATGCCACTTAATTGTATGACGTGATGTGACGTTTATTGGGGGTCACTGATCAATCTCGTACATATGACTAAACTTTGCATTTACGGCTGATATGGTTATGAATGCCTAAAATATTCCCAGCGATCAAAATTAAAAGTAGCTACGAAGTATACCGTATTTATTAACAACGGTACACTAAGTGACATTGGGTTTGATAGTGTATTAGTACACGTACGTTTTATGTATGATGAGAGCAATCGCCGTTACGTTGACACTAAAACACGCCTATTATGATCATTTGGACATATCAAATTGAGAAATCAAATGTGCAACCGGGTCGCGAATTTTTTTTTCCCAAACAGGTTTGCAATTACGGAGTTTTCAGCCAATCAGATTGCTCGTGACGTCAGCATCAATCACTTGGAAGTTCGAAGACATACACTGAGTTACACACTGACGTAACTTTTCCGACCAATCATGAGCGACTATTGACAAACAATTGTAAACCTGTTTGGAAAAAAAAAAACGGGTCGTCAGACTGTAAAGAGACAAACATCGTGAGTGAGAAAGGATAAGTCTGTAATATGAGACTGTTATGCGAGTTAGACTTAGACGTATCTGTCATTATTAGCGAACGCCTTGTTATGAAAACAAATGAAATTAACATTCATAACAGTGGCGTGCCCAGGATTTCAACGAATGGATGTCAATTGAAGTTATACCTCGCGAAGTTCAGATGACTCGGTATTCCCTCGCCATTGACGTACAAGACAGTGTGAAGAGGAATTCAAATTCCCCTGAAAAGTTCAGGGGCTAAACATCGGTGAATGGCCAGAGGCGAATTTACGCATTTTATAAACTTCGATGGGGAGTTGCCGTGGGGTCATTGGAGCTGATGCTGATGTAGCACCCAGTGGCGTAGCTAGGGGGATCAAGGGAGGGCACGCGCATCGGGCGCCGGATTTAGGGGGGCGCTGAAATGAGAGAATTAGAGTAAAAAAAAAGCACTTTTTAGAAAAACATCACGAAATTGATGTATGTCGTAAGGCATGCATATTTTCCAGTTACTAATAAGAATCTGAACTGTATGCAGTTGTTTTTATTAGCAAATTTATAGATTGTGATTTATTTTCTGTCCATTTTGACCGTTTTCTCTTCTTCTTTTTTGATTCTGTTCTGTATTCTGTAATGACTACATGTCAACGAAATGTCACGGGTATTTCAGTATACAGTTCCAAGGCATTACATTTCGAAAGGTAGAAATATCATAGGCGTAGGAGCAAAATTTGATTTAGTAGGGTAGGGGGGGAGGAGGGCTGTGACGACCTGCCCGAAAAATATAATCAAAAATGTTCGCACACTTCGTGCGCAATTTTTTTTTCTTTCAGTAGTGGGAGGGTGGGCGCAATTTTCTACTCTTGCACCCGGGCGCCAAAATCTCTCTACGCCACTGGTAGCACCCCAGTTCCCCCTTCACCAAAAGAAATCTGTAAACACTTATTCTCCGTGATATTTAGTTTTAAGTTAGGTCCGATTTAGTAGCTCTTAAGGCAACATTGTACAAATAAAAAATATTCACCTTTAAAATTCCCCGTTTGAATTAAGAAGTGACTTGAATCTTTATATGAGGGCCAGATGCGAATGAATTACTTCATTGCGGAGAGTTGCTACTGAGGGGTCATTGATGCCGGCCCCTATATAGGCGTCAACAAAATGGTAATGGTTTTGTTGAAACTATAACAACTGACATTTTGTTGGTAGTGGCTTGTAAAACACGTCATGAGAAATAAGAGACATGTTGTAAGTTAGTTCGCTGTATATGTAAAAGCATGATTTAAACGTGTAATGTCCAGTAAAACAGTAATACAATATTAATCCGTTTCAATTATATTTATTATAGTCGAAGTTCAATTAAGCAATTAATGTATAACTTCGATAGTCACAAAATGTAATCGAAACATTAAGTTCCCTTTCAACCTTTTATGGTGGTTACTTGATAGCAAAATATTTCTGCACACAATATATCACATGGTTAAATTAAACAATTTATGGTATTTTCTATATTTTGTTATCCTTCTTCAGTGTTATAGGTCCCTTTTTGCATTGTTTTCGATGAGGGCGCTATGGGTATTCTGCTTCTTGCTGGCATCTGGGACCACTACGATTGTTACAAAATATAATTAAAATTAACGAATCATGCCATTCAACCTATGATATATATTTCTAATCCTCTTTGTCACAACAAAATAAGAATATATAAGAGTAATTATAAACTGATATTGATTTACATTGTCACTTGAGTTATCAAGCCGTAATGATGATGTACAATATCGCCATAAGTTAATTCCTCAACATTAACAAAACTGACAGACCGAAAACTTCCCCATTTCTGTATATTTCCTTATGTCCCTTTGGTATCAGGAACTTCTCGCTTCACATGATAAACATTTACCGCATATTTCACATAAGTTACGTTCAACCTTTGAATCTAGTATTGATCTAGACTGTCTGTGTTATTCTTCCGAAGTTGTATAATACAGCCGACTCCATCGTACTACTATTGGATGGCGCGCTTTTTTTTATGCCGTAAGCCCGACATGCGCTTAACAGACAATCTAGACATGATGTAAATAATCATGTTACTTTATGTGTGCAGTATCTCCCACAGTAATGAGTATTCACTATTGTTGACTCTGTGTTCTGGTACAATTAGGGAGAATCCCTTACAACGTGAATCTCTATTAGTTTCTCGTACAAACGTTTACAAATATGGTTGCCATACTTACCGACGTTGGGTACATGATAACGGATGACGGTACGATCGTCAGCAAATCAACTAGGCATAATAAAAGATCGAGAATACTATGCCGTTCGTACACCGTTAAGTTTAGTTGGTCTTGCGCTGAATTTTCTTTCTTTCTAGTAAGTGGTTTTAAAGTATCCTACACAGTAAGCTGATTTCAATATGAGCAAATATAGCCCTACTCGTTGTTGTATAGGCCAATAGTTACACATTTGCCTTATACTATTCCTGACGTGGTTGCCTACCCATAACGGTGGTGTATATTGTGTGAGAAAGAGTTATTAACATGTTAAACAAATGTATCTCTACAAGGTAAGCAAGACATGGCAGACCTTCTAGCAGAGTGTGTCAAAGACGATGTTTCACTTAACCCTAGCCAAAATGAATGTAGTGTTTGCTACCGGAAAGTAGCAAATCTTCAAGAGAACTGAAAGATGAGGTTGTAAACTACTATCAGAAGACCAAAAGATGTGCTGAAAAGATTTCGCGAGTACTGTAAGACAAGTATTGATGAGACTTTTCAAGTCTGACAGTCACCAAGCCCTTGTTCCGGATAATGATTCATATGCATGCACAGTGTTGTCTACAAGACTGATTATATCTACAGTATACTAGTACAGTAGACGAGTGACAAACTACCTTACCTTTATTGACTTCTTTTTTTTGAAGGAGGAGGAGGAGGTGGAGGCTGCTTAGTTACATACCTGTTTAGCTCAATGTATCTGCAATGTAAATAATAGCAATAATTGCCCATACCGCCAGGAAAAACAAAGAGTGGGGGGGGGTGATCAAATGTTTCTGAGTTCATATAAAGCATATTCAGAAGAGATGTTATCTCACCATCAAGAAGTGTATATGTCACAGGGTCAATGACATTTCAAGTTCTATACTTGAAGACACCATACCTTCAAGTAAGAGAAGAGAAGGCAAACAGACGAGAAGATCGGGGAAACATCAAGAGGTAGACAGGCCTGGACTCATTTTAAAATACCCTACCCAATAGCACACACGTTGATTCATTAATGAAATCATCCTCGAAGAGATGTAGTATCAATATAACAAGAAGAATTTAAACCGAAATCTAGGATCATCTAGGCTACATGATTTGTCATTGTTGTTTGTTTGTGTTAAACAGGTGGACAAATTCCAGTTTATGTAAAGATCAGTAAGTTGTGATACTTATTCTTGTACAGTGTATCATTCATTTAGACATAGTCGCTTCGTGGTATTTCTGTATTAATGTTTCACTTCATCGTCCATCAACTGATGACTCCAAAAGAAGGGGAGGGTACATCTTACACAGAAGGGAAAATCATGATCATCCGACAAAAAAATGTGTTTGCGCTTCAGATACTTTCTCTATACAGGTATCACCAACGTAAGTTATGATCTCCTCCCTGTTTGCTCTACTCAAACCATATTTCCTGTGAGAAACAGTGTCGATCATATTTTTGGGAGAATGCTGTACGGTTCTACATCAAATTTATGGTACATAAAACATCAATTGTTATATTTCCCACCATACATCATCCAATAATGGAAATTATTTGAGGATAAACAGATGAGAGTGAATACTTCTACACTATAAATAAGTGTAAAAGTCAATGGGCCTCACGTTTCGATCCCAGCAGGATCTTCTTCAGATGTTTTTTTTCTTTATTTTATGATAAATAGGTGGTATTTTTTTAAGTGCAAGAATACAATTTTCAAGACGATCATGTTTTAAATTTATATAAATAAACGGCAGCCAAGACTAAAGTTTTGTTCGGTATAAATCTGTAATGTTGGACTCTAGGTAAGTCCACGCGGGAGTAAAACAGACGATCATTTGTTACGTGGAAACCTCACTCTAACATCGCAGCGCAATTGCATTTTGTGTTGAGTTGGTAACTGCTGATATCACTTACAGGAGTGGGAAATAGTATAGATGGAACAATGTAATGTTTATATTATCAAAGCAACACCGATGAAATATCGCATGAAACAAAACGCACTAAAAATATATTAATATATATAGATCATACGTTCGCAACTGAAATAAAATATGATATTGATATCGATACGGCAAATATCTGTTTATTGCAATGCCTGGTGAAAAACTCGTTATTTATGTTCAAAAGTCTTTTCGATGAACTGATGTTATCGAGGTTTGCTATGAAAACGTACTACAATAACACAGGGGTGTCAATCCCAGTTAGAAATTGAGGGGTTTTAACATGAATGTCTGAACATGGATAACATTGACGGAGAGAGTGCGCCTAGCGCACACCGCGAGCGCCTTTGCGCAAAAATTTATCTGATGGGTTCCAGACACCCGACTTAAGGCCCTCTTGGGTCCAGGGGCGAAGCCCGGCGGGGTTCCAGGGAGCGGACTCACATCTATAAATCTTAAAAATTGCTTCTGTTTTGTCTCTGAATTGATATGTCGGTCATTAATATAGTTAGGACACATCTCACAAATGATTATACTTAAATTAAGAAAGACTTATCTATTATACATCCGGGAGTCAATAACGTTGAAACTTAGACCAAAAACGAAAGTATTTTAAACTTTGCACACAAGAATAAAATCATATTGTTATACAGATTTCTACAACATACACAGATATGGTATCATAAGTACATTTAAAAAGCACTTATCAGAAACATAAAAACAGTATAAAACAAAAGTATTTCAGGGCAATAACCTGTGTAGATTCTCTAGAGGACATGTGAGGAACATCGAATACAGTATGTATTGTCCAAATGTTACAATGTGTTGATTCTGATGTGCGTATATAACAGGGCCTTATTTACGAAATTATAAGTGGTGGACCATTGATTTCCCATGATTTTAATTCTCTTGCTGTTCAAGCACGTATTGTAAACGTTCACCTACAAAACACTACAACATGATAAATTTGAAGTTGACTTTTGTTGTCAACATACTTTCCACTTAGTGCGCGAGTGAACCAATTATTTTCAAAATAATCAATCGGTGATATCTTTAACTTTAGGGCACGTTAGTTAGACAAATATTGTCATACATCGTATATCCCCTCTCTGCTGTCGCAGTATTTCCGATTTAAATGATACATTATTGTTAGTTGGAGTAAAAACGTCAAGACGGGATTGTCATTGGTTTTCAAGTTGTAGAGCGGAATATGTGTGTTAAATTAACACTGTACGACAAAAAATGTCATACTTCTGGAAGCGCACTAGTGTTGTCAATAATCATCTCTGCAAATACCTTTATTGCAATGTATTTCATGAACTAGGGAGTATGGGATAATGTGACCATTTCTTACTACATTTCCAATCACAGATCACTCGAGAATTAAAACATAAACGAACAGAATATTTCTAAAATGTTTCATCTTTAATTGATCTTCGGTAAGTTAAAGGTATTTGTAACTGCATCTAACTTTTATTTATTTATTTATTTGTTTTGCCACAAAAGTACAAAGTAGAGGGAAGTCTTCCATAAAGTCTTCCATAAAAACTTATTCAGTATTTGAACTTGAACTCTTCAATGTACTTTTTTTTGTGATTTTTAGATTTCAAAATGGTTTGATACTCAGAAGAGTGGTAGCAAACAGAATGCGTGGGACAACGTTTGGGTGTAATACTATCCGTTGAACGTTTGAAAAATGCAGATTGTACATGTGTGTAATCAGTAACAACAAAGCCGTAGTCATAACCGTTAACGTTTTACTATGATTGGCTACTGAACTGTACCATGCTCAAACAATTATCGGAATGCATTGATCTACGTAATACTAAGCTAATGAAAGAAAAACAAGACAAAGGAGAATGATTCGCTCGAATCGTTCTGCTTAAGAAAGTGTGTTTATTCTTATTGCTTTGTTTTCTTATACTGAACCGTTGCTACACGCTCGGGTACAACGGTATTGTTCGGCATTTTTGAGATTATACAACAGTCATGGAAACGACAATCACACAATTAGGTTGCCACCACTGCATGTTGTGAAGCATATATTAACTTATTTTCTGTGTCCTAGCAATTTATTCTGCGGAATAATCCCCGAAATGAACTATTTGGGTTTTAATACAATACCATGTCGAAACTTGTGATTGTGTCATACTTTAACACCCCCTTCCCCTCGACCCCCCCCCCACTGCCTTCAACTTGTGTATGATCAAAGAAGACGCTACTTGCGTGAGAATATACGTATGGACAGTTTAATTATTGTTGGGCTAAATTAATATTCACTGTCTACAGCTTTACTTACCTGTATATATCTACAATGACATTGTTTGTATGTATTGTATTTCAG
>KN882902.1:15750-26202 GCA_000934455.1 Apostichopus parvimensis
CCCCCCCCCAAAAAAAAGAGGAAGCAACCTCAAGATACTGTAAGAGCTCTCAACCCAGTGTTCCAAAGTAAAGTTCTCCATGTAGGCCTCCACCTAAATCTGCTTTAATTGTTTATTAGCATAAGATCTTTGCCATGAAATTTGGACTTACCCATGCACTGTGGGTCTTAATAAAGCACATGAAACTGACAGTTGGCAGGTATATGCACCAGTTTGCATAGATGCTATAGACTGAGGAAGGTACATTGCATCAGGGAGTTCCACAACAACTCTCTGATTGCATCTTGATCCCCAAACTTTCTAACATTCTTGGTTTAGGTCAGAAATGATGTAAGACAAGTTTCCAAAAATATTAATGCAATTTTTATGCTAATTATGTAAGGCTTATTTTGATAGTTCCAGGTATTAGGTAAGTTCCGGTAAGCCGGGCCTTACACTAATATCGTCGAACCGAGCGCGAACAGGAAAGTCTTAATAAATAATCTCCAAAAGCGGAAATTTGATAATAAGTTCCTTTTTATTAATTCTGAATAAAACTCTAACTTGGGATAATTAAAATGCACAGGCATAAATATAAACTACGGAGCCCACTGTTCTACGTCTGTAGACTTCGGGAGATAAACTTAAACTCCCCGATATGTCTTTAGGAGACACTTAATACCCCGATTATAAAATAACAAATTACAACGCGATGCACAGGGGACACGCTCTGCCCTTGAACCTGATTGGTCCAAACTTACAGCTAACCCCTCACCCAACTCTTGATTGGTTGAGTGCCAACCTGATATGCAGATGAGCACATGCAAATGGGCACTCAACCAATTTGAACCAGTTTGGCTGTCTTCCAACACACAAACCGAATCATTTAAAACAAAACATCTGTATACGCTTCTAATAGCGCGTGATTCATAGCCTCCACACCACAGAGCAAACCACCAAAACGCGAGCCATGTGTGACGTCATATAACAATAAGTACACAATATGTTAACACAAACTAGAATACGCTTCACACTAATATGCAGATTGTTAAAAATCAATGAAACTTGGCATGTCAAGCTGATTGATTGCGTAGTATGTTTAGACTAGTATCCACTTCTTAGCCTCATCCTCTACAAAGTCAGAAGGTCAGATATGTAAAGAAAAATGACCAAAATCAAGAAACATGTTGTTATCTCATGCTCCCATCTAGGGAGGATGAGATATTGTTGTTTCTGTGGCAGTTGGGCCATATACAGCTCTATGTCACAGGTATTTAATTGAAATGTCCAGTACACACAAAATATCATGGGAACCGAGGTCAAATGAAGGTGCCACATGGTTAAATATAGGTAAAATATATATTTTTTAGCGCAATTTTGTGTCAAAAACTCCTCCTAACGAGGGCTGTGACGATTATCTTCAAACTGGGTGGGTAGGTACCCCAGGGTGAACCCTTGTGTCTCACAAACACTCTGGAACCAGAGGTTAGAGGTCAAAATTATTGAAAATTGAATTTTTGCTATTTGGGTCATTCCATGTCAAATCACGGGTGGCTGTTGCTGCACCCTCTTCAAATATTCCCAAATTTTATGTATGATTGGAACACCATGATATATATACTGTATACTGAGAATTTCAGTTGCATTGCTTCACAATTGGCCGATTTATCAGTTTTGAAATTCCGCAATTTGTCATTTGTCATGTTGGCATTCTCTTGACTTTTGAGGTACATCCTACTACCTTTCTATTACAGATGCATATAGAGTCTATCCCATAGAACAAGAATATAAAAAATTAGGCTTCAAAAATATTGTCTTGTGGAGTTAGGTTAACTTAAAAGTGTCAAAATATTCAATTTTTGTACATTTTTGTTGACCAGAAGCAGACAAGCACATTGCAAATAGTATTTGTTTGTATGACATTAAAAACTGCACAGTATTGAATTGAATGACCTTGAAGTACAATACCCAGGCTCAAAACATGTGGAACATCAAAACAGGCAAAACATTTTTTGGGTAAAAATCTCAAAGTTTGAGGATTTTTCATTTCAAAATAAGGCAAAACACCCTCCTGAAATTGTTTGTACAAACAGGGTGGTATTATATCTCTTTCAGAAAAAATTATCAGATTTTTTCAACATGACGCGTTCTGAGTTATTGGCTGTCAAAGACGACCTCTTTTGTACATCGGAGCAACTTAACAACTTCATAAATTATTATTGAGAAAAGCTAGAACCCTGAAATTTGTTTAGGTGTAAGAACTTTATACTAATAATTAAAGTATAAAACCCTGAGAGCTCTAACATGGTTACTTTGGTAAAAAATTGGCATCAAAACCCCTACCTCATGCTGAATCGCAGCATGAAATAGCAATTTTAGAGTTGCACAACTTGTAAATATATTATAGGAAAGCATTGTAATCATTATTTTGTATTTTTTGTACTAGATATAATAACCTCTGAAAGAATCAAGTACCCTGAAGCAATGGTTTAGGAGCAATTTATCACTACAACTAGCACATTTGTTAGTGAAAAGTACAAAAATCGAATATTTTGACAAGTACTTTTAAGTTGACCTATTACTCCACAAGACAATATTTTTGTAGCCTAATTTTTTATATTCCTGTTCTATGGGAGACTTCATATGCACCTGTAATAGAAAGGTAGTAGGATGTTTAATTGCTGAGAAATGAGACCTCAAAAGTCAAGAAAATGCCAAAATGCCACGGTGGCGACAAATTGCTGAATTTCAAAGTGTGATAAATAGGCCAATTGTGAAGCAATACAACTGAAATTTTCAGAATATGCTTATTTCATGATGTTCCATTCATACAATAAATTTGGGAATTTTTCAAAGATTATGTGGAACTACAATACTCCAAAATTTGGTGATTTGATATGGAATGACCCATTTCTTGATCCAAGGGGAAACATTAAATTGATATAGAACCTTCACAGGTACATATGGAAAGGTCAAGTAGAACTTTCCTCCAATTGCCAGATTGAGTAGTTAATTTGAAATCAGTGTTTGCTGGCAATGAGATAATAATAATAATAATAATAAATAGACTTATATAGCACCAAATCAGTAGACAAAAGCCACTCACTGCTCAAGGCGCTTTACAACGAAAGCAGATTAATTTACAAAAGAACAAGTGAAAAGATGGGTCCTATGTAACTCTGTGGATTGCCCTCTTGTTAATTATATTTCAATGCAAAAAAATGATCATCACAATATAGATTATACTGTAAGGGGAATAAGTAGACTTTGATATAATAAATCCAGGTAAGTCTGTGTGTCCTGATGATCACCTGTGTTTATGGTGGTCAAACTTTGAACATACTGCATACCCAGTGCTAACAAAGCACATTACAGTAGCAACTGCAATGAATCATAATTTTTCTGTTTGGGTTTCTACTTTAAATTACTGTCCAAATTTCATTTGATACTTTTCCCAGCTTGATCACTTTGATTTTACAAACGATGAAACCTTCAAGCTACGCTATTTCATCTCGGACAAGTATTCATCAGTTTCCAATCCACCAATATTCTTCTACACTGGAAATGAAGGTGACATTGTTCTATTCTGCAACAACAGTGTAAGTAGTGAGTAGTGTATCCTCCGCATTTAACTAACAACAGTGTAAGTAAAGAGTATTCTCCATATAACTAACAATAGTGTAAGTAGTGTATCCCAATTCGGTGAAAGTACAGTGTATCATCTACCGCTAGCAACAGTGTATTCACTATATAACTACTGTAACAACAGTGTGAGAACTGTGTGTCCTATAGATATAGCTAACAACATTGCCAGTACAGAGTATCCTCTATCACTAGCAAACTTGTGCAAGCACAGTGTATCCACTGTAGAACTAACAAGAGTCTGAGTACAGTGTATCATCTATATCTATCAATAGTGTGAGTACAGTGTATCCTACTTATGACTAACAAGAGTGTGAGTACAGTGTATCCTACTTATATGACTAACAAGAGTGTCAGTACAGAGTATCCTCTATCACTAGCAAACTTGTGCAAGCACAGTGTATCCACTGTAGAACTAACAAGAGTGTGAGTACAGTGTATCAGCTATATAGATCAATAGTGTGAGTACAGTGTATCCTACTTATGACTAACAAGAGTGTGAGTACAGTGTATCCTCTGTATATCTATCAATAGTGTGAGCACAGTGTAACCTCTGTAGAACTAACAACAGTGTGAGTACAACTAACAAGAGTGTGAGTACAGTGTATCCTCTGTATAGTGTGAGTACAATGTATCCTACCTATGACTAACAAGAGTGTGAGTACAGTGTATCCTCTGTATAGTGTGAGTACAGTGTATCCTACTTATGACTAACAAGAGTGTGAGTACAGTGTATCCTCTGTATATCTATCAATAGTGTGAGTACAGTGTATCCTACTTATGACTAACAAGAGTGTGAATACAGTGTATCCTCTGTATATCTATCAATAGTGTGAGTACAGTGTATCCTACTTATGACTAACAAGAGTGTGAGGACAGTGTATCCTCTGTATATCTATCAATAGTGTGAGTACAGTGTATCCTCTGTAGAACTAACAACAGTGTGAGTATAACTAACAAGAGTGTGAGTACAGTGTATCCTCTGTACAACTTACAACAGTGTGAGTACAGTGTATCCTCTGTACAACCACCATCAGTGTGAGTACAATGTATCCTATGTACAACCACCATCAGTGTGAGTACAGTGTATCCACTGTACAACTAACAACAGTGTGGTGATACTTGCTCTGTATAACATAACAAGAGTGTGAGTACAGTGTAGTATTATAACTAACAACAGTGTGAGTACAGTATATCCTCTGTATAACTTAACAGTGTGAGTAGTGTATCCTGTCTATCCTTTATATTTACTAAGGACTTGCAATTTGCCTCTGTACCAACATAGTGAATAACTTTTAGACGTAAGGACTATATACAGCAGTGTTAGGTATCTATGCAATAGTTTTGGTGTGTTTGCTTAGTACGTATATGATGCCATTGGCTTATATAAACATAATCACTCATAAATTAAAAGATGGACTAACTTCATAAATTGTCTGGGCTCAAACTCTACTGTTTTTCCTAGATGTCAATGTTTTTCTTTTGAGAAAGTCATTTGAGGTCACCGTATGAACACAATGACTCCAAGATTAAACCTTGAATGAACTTCACCCTTTTGATTCACCTTAGCCAGTACAATGACTGCATGATGTAAAGTACAGTAACATTAAAATCTCATCAAATAAAGGTCAAAGTTTGAAAACATTGCAATTCCTTCCCTCATGTGACTGATGGACATCAATGCAGATATTTCTTCACCAAAATATGTATGATATCTTCTTGAAATAACTATTTTTAGTTAGCACTGGATACAGTGGAAAATTTACTTAAATTTAAAGTATTTAAAGTGTTTCAGCAATGTGTTTGAAGTAACTTTTTTTGTGTGAGGGACAGACATCAATACAAATGACAAGTTGACAACATTGCAAATGTTTCACAATATGTAATAGTTTATTGAAACTTGAATATATTCCTAATATATTTGAGCAATTATGTCACAGGAATAATATATCTTAACTTCATTTGTAACCACAAAGTTAGAATTGTGAGGGATATGCACAAGTGTTGCGTGAGGGACGGACAATTGCTGTGTGAGGGTCGAACGCACAGTACCTACAAATGTACCGTGCAATGTTACATGCAAGCTCAACCAAGAACTGAACCGCACCTAAGTTATTAGTCACAGTTATAGTAAGAGTATTAAGAATATCTACCTAAATATTCTGTTTGATGAATGGGATGAAGCTAACATGTTTAGTTTGGACAAGAAATAGGCTTCTTGATTCCTTGCCCGAAGGCTCAGGGAATCTATGCGATGGTGATTGTGTGTGTACGTGTGTGCGTGCGTGTGTGCATGTGTTTTGTATTCTGACCGAGGACTTGAACAAAAGAATTTCAGGTCCTCGATTGTGATTTCTAAAGAATCACCATGTCCTCGGAAGAATTCTATTGTATGGGGTATTGTTAAGGTTAGGGTAAGTGGATTTGAACAATGGAAAATACAATGGGGTCCTCGGTCTGAATGTAATACAAACATGTGTGTGTGTGTGTTTGTGTGTGTGACAACACGATAACTCAACAATGGCAAGCTGGTTTGAAGTCATATTTGGTACATACAGTAGATGCGTCACACTGAGTAGATGAACCCTATTGATTTTGGTGCTCATCTCATGAATAAATGAGGTCACGGGGTCAAACGTGAAAATCTCCAAATGCTAACAACTCTGCAACCAAACATCAGAATTTATTCATACTTGGTATTAATGTGTTGGTAGATAGTGGGTTCATGGTAATATATGTTCAAGTTGATATTATGCATATTTAGTAGGGGGCGGGGCTTAAGTTTATTTTCACAAAAATAGCTTGTAAACATGGTAACTGAACAACGAGAAGTTGGATTGAAATCATACTTGGTACATAGATGCGCCATAGTGAGTAGATGTACCCTATTGATTTTGGTGCTCATCTTATGAATAATTATGAGGTCACGGTGTCAAACGTGAAAATCTCCAAATGCTTATAACTCCGCACTGACAGTCAGAATTTATTCATACTGTACCAACGACAAGTTGGATTGAAGTCATACTTGGTACATATGCGCCATATTGAGTAGCAGAGCCCTATTGATTGTGGTGCTCATCTCAAGAATATTAATGAGGTCACAGGGTCAAATGTACACATTTTCAGAATTGAATCATGTACTTTGTGTGAAAATGTTGGTAGATAGCTGGTACAAGATAATGTATGTGCAATGTGATATTATGCACATTTATGAGGGGGCAGGGCTTGAGTTGATTTTAGCTAAAAATAGCTTGAAAACATGGTCAACATATTTAGTAGGTAGGTCCACAATCATTGAAAGAACCTTGCTGATCAATTTAATCAACAATGACAAAAGCTTGGGATTATAATCTCAATTGGCAAGGAATCACAATAAGCCCACTGGCTTTCTGGTTATATTACAAATGGTAGAAAAAAGCATGAGGGATGGACAGTCTAATTTATTTAACAAATTTATTGTATTTCATTATTGAATGTGTGATTATAAGTGTCAATTGTTAGGGTATAGTTTTAAGCTATTAAATTGATAGAAATGAAAGGAAAACTAAATCCATTTTGTTCCTGTGAGGGACAGACAGATTTCTGGTGTGCCACTTTTGTTATGTCCCTGTTCCATGTGCTGGCACTTTCTATTTAGGTTTAAACATTAATTGGTATGTTCCCATGTTATAAGAAGAATCCCACCTTATTCTCAAAACTTTACAGTTCAGTTTATATTTAAGGACAACCAGTGTCAGTTCCTCATGCTTAGATCCTATCAATCTGAATTCAAGCTTGTAATATGCTTTTTCAATTTTCTTTTCTTTCTTTAAATTAGTTCAATATGGAGACTACAATGTTGGGCATTTACATAAATATTAAATATGTAATACCAATTTAATTTGCTGTACTACTTAGATTGAAGTTTGTATTTCAACCTGGCTATACCCTACAGCCTAGTGTGTCACATTCATATAAGATTATCCATGTGTAGCATCATGGAAACCACACTGCAGTTTTGCTGTCTGGTTGAAAGTCTCCATCTCAGAATATTAAAGTTCCTAATTGATTTTAAAATGTTTTGCCATAGGGTCTGCTGTGGGATATGGCTCCAGAATTTGAGGCCGTCGTTGTTTTTGCAGAGCATCGGTATTATGGGAAATCACTACCATTTGGCAATGACTCTTTCAAGGTGAGATCACTGGTTCTTTGCCAAAGGCTAAAGGAATCAGGAATCAATGTGATGGTGATATTAACTGCATGTAGTAGTATGTGATGCACAGAAACATCTTGCAAAGCTTGCATGCACTTTATATACATGGTACTGTATGTAGTAGATACCTGTAGTAAGTGCACTGCTGTTTTCATTATTGGTGAAGTTCAAAAGTTATTTGGGTAGGGTATTGTCATAAGGAATACAAGAACTTCACAGTAACACCTCTTACATTTAGTTAGAGTTTTACCTCCATGAGTACACAAACTTCACAGTAAAACCTGTTTGTTAGGTTAAAGTGTTGGCAGTTAATCCATTTGAACACTAACCAAATTTCCATAGAGATCCTTGTTAGTGAATGTTACATCATCTGTAGCTTGTGGTCTTGTGCTTGCTCACATATGTAGTAGAGTAATAGATTGCAGCATTACTTGCTGTGTTGCACTACTGTACTTCATCCTTTCAAACTGAGTGTATGTCTAGTGAAAGTGACCTGATGCAACTTGGTGGACTAAAGGGATTGAAAAATGAAAACAGTATCCCATCAAAGAATATTTCAAATAAGTAATGTAACCCCAGGTTTGATGCTGACACCCAGGGGACAGTTGTCTTTCTGGAGGAGGAGGGAGCAGGTTGATCAATGTAAGTAGGGCAACTTACCTGCACCAAGACACTGTATCAGGCACATAATAATGCACCTCATGACATAAATGACTCATGTCAAATGAGCAAACAGAATTAAAGTACACAAGTATTTTGTATATGTCCTGGCAATTAATGTAGTTACGATTAGAATCCAGCAAAAGCAAAACTGGTGAAGAAGCTGAATAATGACATTCACTAAAATACAAAATTAAACTTGGCTTGCCAATATGGCGCATAGTTGGAATATCAAAACTACAATGAGCTCATGTACTAAGAGGTGAACACAAGTAGGCAGGTGGCTGAACTGTAAAAATGTGCATAGTTTCGTTTTGTGACAACCATCAAGGGAGGGAAAGAAAATTTGGTGATAGGATATTAACTGTTCTGGAATACAATATTTTTGTTCACTATCACATATGGTACACATTAACATTAAGAAATCAAAGGCCATAGTTTTTGGATTTGATTATGATATAAAAGTGTTAATAGTAGTTGCACAAATTTCAAAAGTGTGGGGGAGGGGCAATTCCAGTTATCTCATACTGAGCTGTTGAGCTTTTGTGGATGTCTGTAGGCAGATAAATGTTTTTAAGAAAGGGTGGTGTGACTGTGGAGTTGCCAAATGTGACTCCCATGTAGTGGGGATGGGATATGGTGGACCTCCCCCAAAAAAGTCAAATCCAATGTTGAATGTTGCATTCAAGGCATTTTAAGACAAAATCATATATGTAATACAGGCCTCGACAAATACGGTCGCCAACTCGCCAATGGCGACTAGAATTTTGCGACTGCCGAGCAAAAAATGCATTACGCTCGACATTTTGGCGAGTGGCTCATTCGCTTACTGCCTTTATACGATAAATAGACTTACTATTAACTTGTGAGCCAATCAACAAATGCCTAATGTTACACATCACAGTAGAATTATCAAGTGCACTGTTACAAGTATGTCCTAACAGCTCTGTTCACCAGCTCGAAACTAATTTGATACTAATCGCTCAAACTAAATGATGCACAATAGGTGTAACCGAAATGGAAAACTACAAACTTAAATAAATGCGTAACGACTACTCAAACAGGGGTGCAGTACCTTGTGTGTACGATCGGTACAAATGAAAACAATGTTGTCAGTAGGTTAACTGCAATTGCTTGAAATGGCGTACCTGACATGTCAATACGTAAAACATTGTATCCCAATTCACAAGTCAGTAATATGAGGCATAGCTTCGGCTTTTTTCCTCAAACTTTCAGTTCTGTTACCAAATTGTTGACCCTTATAATGGCCAGCAAGAAAAGATAAAACTTTGAATTCATTGGGTGTTAAAGAACTTGGGAGCCTGGATGGCTGATCATTGTAGTACTTTGCTCCTAAATGATCAGAACAACCCAGTAAAGGAGGAAATTGAAAAAGAGTGGGCTCAACTCAAGTCTCAAGTCAGTGGCCAAAATATTCCATTTGGTCCCCTATCCCAGCTTGTAATCCAGGAAGGCTGCAGCTATCCTCTTGTTGTCTGAATTATTTAAAGTAATGGTGGTTCTGCAAATGAGTTCTGCAGCTTGTGAAAGGGGATTCTCAACCATCAAAAGAATCAAAACTTCACACAGAACACTTCTCTTGCCCCAGACTATAAAGGACTTAACGCAAATTTCTGAGAATGGCCCGTCCATAACAGATTTCAATTCAGATTTACTCATTTTCCCAAAAATAAATAAGCAAGCAGTATTCGCGGGAACCTTTGCAAAAACAGAATGTGTGCTAAAAAAAGGAAAAAAAACCGCGTATTTTCACAAAAAGTTTTTCAAGTATCACAATGTAACTGCTGTCTGAGCTTTGTGGTTTCTTTCTTCATCAGCAACAGTAAATGTATATATTCCTATAAGAAAGTTTATTGAGAGTGAACTTGAAGCAAGTCCAAATCGCATTTTTGTTCAACGACCAATGTCAAAGGGAGATAACTGTGTAAAAGCGCTCACTATTTTTACGTGCATTATGT
>KN882903.1:0-11699 GCA_000934455.1 Apostichopus parvimensis
CTAGCCTCCACCAGGATTCGAACCCGGGCCTCCCGCTTTATATGCGGACACCCTAACCACTAGACTATGGATGCTGATTGTATGTCCAGAGATTCGAAACCATAAGGAAGGTCGTAATTCCACTGTAGGCGTTTGTCACCTGTATCCAACAATACTAGTTCTGTTTTTGGTGACATATTTGCCTTACTCTAGAGATCAAACATGATTCTAACCAACTCGAAGTAATTTGTGATTCCTAAAGCCGGATCTTGAAAGAGATACTTTGAACAGACTTTTGTTAATGAAATGGAGGTAAACGACAAAGGCAAATGAATATAATTGAAATCATAATGATTTGGAAAATCCAGAACAGTGAAAAAACTTATAGCCTCCACTAGGATTCAAACCTGGGCCTCCCGCTTATATGCGGACACCCTAACCACTAGGCTATGAACGCTGATTGTATGTCCAAAGGTTTGAAACCGGTAAGGGAAGTCGTAAATTTGTATGTACATACTGTATATATATAGTGCCATCAGGTAAAGTGTTCTTGAGAACTTGACAATACTTATCAAGTGAACTTCACCCCCTACCCACTGTGTTACTATATGTGGGGCTATTTTATAGGCTTGGCTGAGTACTGTAAGTCAAGTATGTCTACAATATGTTGGAGTCACAATTTTGTGACTTTGGGATCAAAAATCCTGATAAACATGTTTTTTTGCTATAAATTAACCAAAAGTATTCTGTTCCTCTCCTACAGCAAAATTCTGAAAGGTATAATCATGCAACTGTCACCAACAGAATATGTGCAACCATATGCCAATTTGGAATTAGCATATTATGTGAAAAGTGGTGGAGGGTGATACCAATTATTTTTTTTGGGGGGGGGGGATGGGAGGGGGAAGTTGGGGATTTTGGTTACAATGCTGTCTGAATTTGATGTAACCAGTTAGTCTTTAACCGGATGACCTGCGAAGCAAATCTTGGTCATCCAAGCAGAAATGAAAAATTTCTTAGAAATTTTTTTGAAGATCCAGCATGATCTGTGGCAACATTATCTTCATACGGTCTGAATGTGACTGCATGATTCATCCAAACTGCCAAATCGCCATACTTTGGCTGCCCACATGCTCAGATTCCATGTTGTAACTTACATTAATTCATAGCTGATCACATGATTGCAAAAGTCACATTTAATTTATCATGGGTTAAGTCCTGGAGGGTTTCAACAACTTATGCCTGATGAGATTTCTAGTTAAAGTATATCGAGGATTAATGATTTAATTGATATGTGGGCTTGGGAAATGTAACATTGTTGCCTGCGCTGACTGTAGAATTGTAGATATACCATACACTACCAGTCTGTGGACATCTATGGACATAGTAATATTGCTAGACAGCTACTGATTAACCCATATATATAGGAATTTGAAACTGGAAATGAGATAGTAGTAATCAGTGTATCCAAGCATGGCTTACTCCCTGTTATGTTATAATACAGACATCATACGTGTAAGAATAATTCTTCATCAAGGAAATGGAAAATTTGTAAAAGAATCGATACTTTTGCTAGTTCTTGCGAATTCAGAATCCTACTCTATTTTTTACAAAACCCTTAAAAACAACGTAAAGCGAAAAGGATTCAAGCAGATGACATAGCTCTGTTGGAATCACATTGGTAAGCTTCAGAATGGAACATTCGGAATAAAAAGGGTGTGTGACTCGAGATTAGTCAGCATGGGGCGCAGTGCAAATATCTAATACCAATTGTTGTCAAGTCTGAGCGTGTGTATACATGTATAGGAGACAAGTCATATTCGTCAATGTTTTTATAACCAAATGGTATTGTTTGATGGTACTGAAGTCGAAAGTTACGGTAGACAGCCAACAGCAAAAACACTGCAGTATATATTTATGTTAGATTTTTACAAAAGATTATATATACTGTACGCGCAACTTCAGTATTCGGTATTGAATCTAAAAACTAAATATTCAGTGGTCCCAGGATTACAGTACTGTTGATTAACACAACAGTATGATAAATGTATTCAACTTCTGCTTACTTCTGCTATAGTATTAATTAAACCAACCTTCAGTAGGTTTTGCCTCACTGATAATTGCTTTGACAATCTCCAATAGGTTGGTTTATGGAACAATTGGGGTGAGTCATTAAAAATTGTGTAACAACACTGATTGGAACAAAACCAGTGAGCATTAAGATACCCAAAGTCAGGGCAAGTTTCTCCGTTTGTCCGTGGGACAACCAGGTGTTAAGTCTTGGTTTTCCAAAGAGCAAATTTGGTTGTCCGAAAGAATGTAGCAAAATAACCAAGAAATGACCACTTTATACACTGTAGGAGAGATGTGTAAGTGTAGTGACCAGAACACCAGCTTTGAGCTAGTAAAACTCCCCTTGGGGGGGGGGGGTTGATCATGGGCCCACCACTTTGTTTTTGTTGAACATTGCTGTATTTCAGTATCTCTGAAGTGATGGAGGATAATATCAAATTTGCATTTTCCCTACAGTAGTTTGGGTATTTACTTTACATACAATCTGAATTTGATGTAAACAACTAGTACAATTTAAATTTGTTAATCTGTTCTGGTAAATTGTTCAGAGTTTTGCTGATTCATGAAACTAGTTACATTTTAGGGATTACAAATATAGATTTTTCCTTACTTTTGCTACAAAAACCAAAATGTCCACCTTCCTTTATGCAAAGTATTTTATATTCGTTGTGGAAAATAATCCTATCAACTGAGTTTGTTGTTGGTGGGTGGAGGAAGTGGATTTGGATTGAGTGAGAGGATTAGAATGGGTGTTGATTGGATGGATATATAATTTTATGTGTCTTTGGGATGATAAATATAAAATATAAAATTATGCAAATGACTGTTAAAACATACAGTTTATACCCTCTCTCTCTCTCCCAGTTATCCATCTGAGCTTCGCCTGAAGATTCCTACCATTGTTCCTCCTCCCATTAGTACTCACTAGCCTGGCATTGTCATGGTTTATAATTAGCGCAAGTTTAAATAGCATCCACATTAGACTGACAGTTTTATTTCCAGAGATTATGAAAGCTAATGGGCAATTATGCTAATAGTCTCCCGACATTGTTTTCAGTTCAATCAACTGTCATTGCATGCTCATGTATGTTTTCAAAATGAACACCATTTGTCCTTGTTTATAATCAAGTATGATGCCCCTCACCGAAAGCTCATCTGACGGGTACATAGATTTGTAATTTACTGCGGGCGGAAAGATGTACTGTAATAACGAGATAAATAACTCTGGTTCTGCGAGAGCGTGATTGTAGGTACATGAGATGGATCTGTCGGGACGTGTGTTTTGTATTTGGTGTGGATAAAAATAAATTATGTAATGGTGATATACATGGCCGAATACTTGGCCAAGCAGATAGCCTAGAATGCTCGGTTATGAAAGGAGAGATCAGTACATCTGCCTGTGAATATGTATACATCCTTTTAAGGTTTGTATCTCGACCAAAACAATAACAAAGACTGGACTCTGTGTTCTGGTTTGAATTTCTCATTCGTTGCATCTCTGCGAATGGGCCCAAAAATGTTGGGGGAAAGTATATTGTCATGACTGTGTGATTATATACTACATACTATTGACCAAAAATAAATGTTGCATTAGGAATCAGGTAGGTCATGTTTACCATGGCATGCATAATGGAACTTTAAACACTTACAAAAAATAAAAAAGAAGTAAAAAAAATAAAAATTTGACTTCCCTTCACAACTTTTAAACTTGACCAAAAGATAGGTTAGTTGAGATTTGGTTTTGTGTTATCCCCCCCCTAGTGTTAACATTACCCAAAAAAAAGAAGTAAAAAGTAAAAAAAAAAAAAGGGTTAAAAAAAGATAGAAAATGTCATGTTTGACTTTCCTTCACATTTTTAAAACCTGACCAAAAGAAAGATTAGTTGAGATTTACTTTGCATTATCCCCCCTGATTTCTTGATTGCCCTTGCAGGGTTAGGATCTTCCCCAGAAAGGTAGAACATGATTGCCGGGTCTGACCTTGAATACGCCAGAGTGTCCCTGGGTATGAAGTCGATCGCCCTCGCAGTACTCGGATCCCCCTTGCGTCGTCAAATGTGAACAAGGCACCAGTGTTTGGTACTAGTAGTTGATACGTTGTGCAAAGTAACAGATTTTGTTAAAGTGTAACACTAAATGCTGGTATTGAACAGTCGTGAGAGACATCGCATCTGAAACACAACCAGGTATGAAGCCGGTGAAAACTTAGCTTGGTGATGCACAGACCAACGGTATCTAGGAAACTCTGTTAAGGTCATTTGGCTATTTTGTGTAGCAGTTATTGTAGGGCATTAAGGCCATCAAACAGTTTGAACTAACATAGTTTCCAAATGTCACTTCAGTTGAGAGGCACTGATCAAGTTAAGAATACAGCCGTAGTCTTCATGATAACTTTAAAGAGATATTCTGGTAGCTGAAAAAGTTGATTTATATATCATCAGCACAAAATTCTGCAAATTTAGGTCAAAACTTTTTCAACAGTTTTCTCATATCAGTTGATATGGCAAAGATATAATTTTTTTTTCTTTTCAAATTTGGAGATATTTGGTGAATGCAGCTGGCAACAACAGAGTGAACGACCTCATAGTGCCAATTGTGCTGAAAATCATGTTTGTTTTCCCTTTCTAATTCACTTAATATTCACAGATGAAAATGATCTTTCTGAAAGAAAGTTTGTGTGTGGCATAATGGACTTTTAAATAATAGAGACATGAGCAGCTTAATAAAGCAAGCATTCCAAATGTATCACTTTTCAAGAACAAATCATGAAGTTTATAGTAGGAAAGTAAAGCTTTTGAAGTGCTCAGAATATACCAAGATGGCATCCCAAACCACCCACTGTGATCCCACTACCTGTGAGAGTCGAGTGTTTAGCCCAGGGGTGGGCAACCTACGGCCAGCGGGCCACATGCTGCCCGCCAGTGATTTTTTTGCGGCCCGTGAAATGTCAAGACAAAAGAAAAAAAATCAATCTATTTTAGTAATTTTACATCATCACAAAAGACGAGCTAGCTGCTTAGAATTTATCGGCACTAATGATGCTGTCAGGTAGGCTTATTATTCCCATTAATTATAAACTGTACTGTATTGAAATTATGTTTTTGTTAATACAGATTAAGTACACACACCCATTGCTTGAAAGGTTTGAAATCAACAGCAGGTCGTTGGTTACAGTAGGTGCGGCCCAGTCAATTTTTCACTCCTTATATCTGGCCCATTCATCCAAAAAGGTTGCCCACCCCTGGTTTAGCCAGACAAAATGAGTAACACTCAGTCACCCAACGATATTGAAAGTTGGGAATGAACAAGATATTGAGATGTTGTTTTCAACTTATAGTGTGGAACATTTATCTCTTGAAGATACGTGTTACTTTTGCATGGGACTGGAATATATATATTTATTTATGTATATTCCTTTAAGGTATGTTCTCATATTAATGATTTTTACGCAGTCTGACTGTCTCGTGACCTTGTCAATAGTACTTTGACTTCATTCACTGTAAAAAAAAAAAAAGTGTTACGTTGTCTTTGTGATATTCAGATGAAGTATTGCGGTATATTTTGGCTACGATATTCTGTCAACGATATGGGTAAATCCAGTGGAGTGGAAGTATTTTGAAACTTAATGAAGTATATTAGTGGTTGTATAGCTCTTTGAACCACAGACAAGGGATTGTAAGTATTTATTCAAATATTTTTCAAATATTTAGGGCTTTGATTTGACCTGGCTGGTACAAACCAAAGACTACGGTACCATACAATCAATGGGACACATTTTTGTGTACTTTTTAATACCACTAACTGGCACTCCCCAAGTACAGTTACATGTGCATGAATGACTTGAGAATCCATTGATAGCAAATGTAAGTGTTGTTAACTAGTTTTTAGGGTTTCAAATCGTTGTTTTGTTTGGAAATGATATAGGAATATAATACCAGTTATGTGAAGTACTTGCCAGTCTGGGTTAAGAATTGAACACAACGGCTTGCATTTACAAGCTTTGTTAGCCATAGTCCTGTCTATCTTTATAAAAAAATATTGCTATTTTCTATGCAGAAAAGTTTGAGGAAGAAAAAATGCTACAAATGCCTTTAGCATCAAAGTCTGCTTTGATTTAGTCATCAGGTGATCGTTGAACTACTTTATGTATGGAACCAATTTCTGCTTTGCAAATAATCCTCTTATCTGTCTCAGAATCAAATCATGCACTCCAGTGAAACCTAGCTTACAAAAGTTAGTAACGTTTTAGCAATGCGCCCCCACTGACCCACTTCTGAGTGACATCCATGTTCCCTGTATGTTGTAGAAATACTTGAACTTCTTTGCACCTTGGGTGGTATAATGATAAAGAGATCAGGGAGCTCGTAGATTGTTAAAGAAAGGTTATCAGTTCACTGTGGGTACGGTAGATTGAGAGTGCTGACACTGCTGAGGATGTGTGGAGACTGGTAAGCTGGTCTCTGTTAAAGATCCAAACCCTGAAAGTGTTTGGATTGGTGAAAAGATAACAGAAGGATCCATAATTAAACGTACCAGTTGGTTGGAACTACATCTAGATTAAAAAGAAAGAACATTTCTTTCTGTTTAATCATGGAACTAGTCTCCAACCATCTTTCATGGGTTCATAACTTTTTTTTAATTTTGTACATGGCATAGTGGTGTTGCTTAACATACTGTACCCAGTCGCGGAGCTAGGGGCATTGGTCAGAGGGGGCGAGAATGGTCTGTAGGGGCGCTTTCGACACTATCTAAGCGGAGCGCCACCACAGGTTGGTGCGGAGCGTACAGATTTTTTTGAGTAAAGATACTCCCTAGATTGCCGGAAATGACCCTTTCCGGGTCTTGCTAATTTGCAGATAAACGAAGAATAAATAGCCGTTAGAGCATTTTGTCAGAAAATTACACCAAAAAAATGTGACAAATGTCAATAGATAGATGAGAGCGAGTAAAAATGTCAATAATCGCGAATAGGTAAAAAGCTGAAAAGGGCGCCAGCAGTCCATTTGAGTCACGTCTGACTGTATGGTCGCTCCGCCACTGACTGTACCCCTTGAAACATGCAGTTCAGCAGTACTGGGCATTTAGTTAGTGTGGCTAGCTAGAGGGTTTGGTACTGTGTATAGTGTAAGAAAGCTGTTATTGGCATACATAGAGCAGCGGTTTGCAATTGTTTTAGGACCATGACCCAGAGTCATCCATGAGTACCGAGTCATAATCCACCAGACACACCCCCCCCCCTCCCCACACGGGCCCACCCATCAGAATCGATGCTTAAATTGCATGAAAGCTAGCTTGGACTACAGACTTGGTGTTGAAGGAAAATAGGCTAAGAGAATTTTCTGCTGTACGCCGTAGTTTGCATAACATTTGAGTACCTATGGACCATTCATTACTGTATTATACAGAGATGGATGTTACTGAAGTGTGTGGCTTGTAGGTTATAAATTCAAACCTGTTAATGCTTGAGAAAACCTTTGAATCTTAATAATTTGCTTTATTTTCTTTCTTTCTTTTCAGAACTCAATAAGACATAACCTTTCCCTTAATAAGTGTTTCAAGAAGGTACCAAGACCTAAAGATGACCCTGGAAAGGTTAGTATAATTTGTTTCATTTAGTTCATGAATGGTAATACCTGATTTTCCTTTAAAGGTCTATGGAAAACTATGAACAACATCCTAATCACTCTAATAGGCATTAGAAATCAAGAAAATAGCTGCAACTCCCATCAGAATCCATCAAAGATTGACCATTTTACAAGTCTTTTCTTAATTCTAGTTTTATTTATGAATAGACATGATTATGCACATTGACGATGTAAAGGGAATGACTGCCTAATTTTCTGTTAAATGTTATTCCTTTGTTTTTACAAACATTCTTTTCAAGGAGATTGAACACAGGTTTGAGGCCTAAGGCAAGTTTTGGAATATTTTGTCTTCTTTGAAAAGAGGAACATCACATGATATATGTGGGCTTATAATTAGGGATTAACTTATTAAGGGCTAAAATAAGAAATTTTGATGAGTGTTTGCACATATTTCATGAGTTTCCCAGATTTATCAAAACTTCAATTGTGTATATCTTGGAAACGAAAAGAGCTTTGTGAAAAATTTCAAGAGAATTTGAATGAAATAATCACCCACACCAAATATACTGCATATGGGGCAAATTGGCTTGGTGTCACTAGAATTTAAAATATGTTAGAATATAACAATGAGACAAAAGCACCCCTGATAAAACAAATCTTGAGTAATTATTAAACCCTTTTAATGCTACTTTGCAAAAGGGTGCAGTTAACAGCCTGTGTGAGAGACACAGAGCTGTGATGGGTCACGTCCTGAGTCAATGTTACCAGTAACACACCGTACTTTGGTAGAGTCTGGGGGAAAAATACACGACTCCAGTAATGACATCGTTACAACACTTTTTACAGGATTGCTGAGCTGGTATTAAGTATTCATGTCAGGTACTTTTGGGAATGATCATAATTCTGTAGGAAAACTCACTCTTAAAGTGAAACAAGAAAAGACTTGAAAGGTTACAAAAAATAAAAACCCATCTCAAGTATATACAGTAAGCGGTATAGAACAACAATCAACCTCCCCCCACCCCCCACCATCTCTCCCCCCACACCCAGAAAATCCATGAGTTCAAATACCAAGCCTCTGGAATTTGCCTGGGCTGCAGAATATTGTAAGGAAATTAGAGTGAGGTGGAGGTACCGTGCACTGCTGTTTACATTTTATCCACAAAATGATGTATGCATGATTGGATTACTATAGTAAGTAGGCCAGGTAACGAGCACTTCAAGGAATAAAGCACTGATCAATGCTTGACTATAAAAGATACTTTCACTTAAATACCAGTAGAAATTAGAGTCACATGTTTACAAATTCTTAAGTTTGAAATCTGTAAGGATCAGATTTTTTTTGGTTAGCGGTATCGTCAGACAGTCTAAGCTGGAAGTACAGTAACCGTTGCCTGCGGGACAAGCAGTTCACTTTCATTTACCAATTGCACTATTAATAAAGTTGTCACAAAATTGTTCTGAAACTTGTGAAACAAAAACCCTAAAATATTGAAATATGGTTGCATCGTTTCAGTTGCACTCACAAAGTAATATCTTGGTTAAAGAGAAAACGTTGGATTGCTTAATTTGCATCAAACTTGTTTTGGAAAGAAAAAACTTCCCTGAAAGATTATAATTAGCTATAAAAATGACTAGTTTTACATTCAGCCCCGGTTCTTTACGAAATGCAGCAGAATAACGTTTGTCAGAGGGATGGCTCTGTGAAAGGAGTCAGGAAAAGTGTGCACTTTCTATATAGTACTACACACGGTCATAGTGTTTAATGTGTAAACCACAACAAACAGAACGGAAGTTCCAACACAATGTACATCATTATAAAGTAGGTGTGGGTTGGATTTGCTCTTTGAGCATTACTTGGAACTTTCCAATCTGGTGCTCAGGTAATTACTTCACCTTAAAAGACCTTTAAAGATTATCTGTTGGTACTGTATTTTGTCGGGCACACTGTGTGGTATATACACTACTTAAAGGAAGTGGAATAAATGTATTATTGATTGGGATCTAGATTAGAGTCTAGACCAAATATTACCTTATTACCTCCTACCTGTCTCTATTCGACTAAATTGCATCTTTCCCTATCTACCTAACGTACTGAAGAATTGTGTCAGTGCTAATTTTCTTTAGGTTACGAGCCCCTTGCTTCACATTTCTTACCTGTCTCATATTTGCATGTGATCTACCTGATCTGGATAAATAAGGTGAGGGCTCAAAAAAATCCAGAACCATCTTGTACCTTATTGTATGAAAATAAGGAATAATTTAGAAATGAGCTGGATCATGTCCCACTCGTCGTCGCCCGTTGTGTTATTTTGGACTATACCATTCGATAATAGGTTGTCGTAGCGTTTAACAATGGTATGAGGTCGGCATAGCTTACAGATTAAAACTGACATAAATAATCTTAATTCATTAAAATTTAAGTAGGTTAGGGATGTGTACAAACAACAACTGTTTTAGATTCTTTGCAAATACAAAACACCCCTACTTAATTGTGGAATATACCAAACAGCGACAAAATGGGACATGATCCCAAAAAGCTACTAATTGTTGGAAGCTACAGGCTGTAGGAGGGTGGTAGTGCTCATTAATATACAGATCAGTAAATACCCCAAGTCAGTAGGCTATTGTCTCCCCCCTCCCCTGCACCCCTCCCCAGGTACTCGTTCACTCATTTGAACATCTCTGAAGGCTTAAAATCCATTTCTACAGGTGTGTTTTGCGTCTGATCAAGTCTAGATTAGTTTACATTTCGGTGAAGGTTTGTCTGCAAACACTTCATCTTATAATTTCTCAACAGGTGCTTCTCCACAAAAGTAATCACTCAGCTCTCCCCTTAAAAAATGATCATGTTTGTTTTATTTCGATTCAAACGACTTCTAAGAAACCCTGTGTAATTACTGCACTTCAGTGTAACTTCTTGTAGCACTGCAATTCAAACACTGGCTACATTTCAGTCAGAGGCTGCAGTATTAAATACAACCCTCCAGTCAGGTTTAACATATGTACAGTACATGGTGTTTGCAGACATACATACTGTATATATATTTCTTGATTTCAAATGCTGTTTATGAAGTTCAGTATAAATGTTCTGATGCAGGTTATTAATACATACAACTAACACTGCTCAAGAAGCATTAGCTTTAGGAAGTGTGTTAATAGCCCAGTCCTTGTTTAAAGAGTACCATTTAATACCATTTGCAATCTTTTGTCTCAGTGTTCTCAGTGCAGTCCGTACCATATTGTCTCTCTAAAAAAGAAACAATGCAAAGACAGATCCCCTTTAAAATGGTTAATAAAACACTGTGGGGGTGTGTGCTGCCATCATACAGTAGACTTGATTCAACAAAAAACAGGTATAATGAGAAGATAATAGTTTAGGCCTCATTTCCTGGGTGTTCCCTAGTTATCCACCTACTACTACTGACTTAATCATCACTAAGGTACACAGTATTGTCCGACAATTGATACAGTATGTACAGAAGGCTACTCGTGCAAGAACCATTGTCAAAATCTGTTCAGTGGTTGGTACAGTATATACTTGACAGAGTCATTTTAGTGACAGGAATCTTGGGGGAATTGTATCAGTTGACTTCACTTCAAAAGGAGGGGGGGGGGGGAGAACGTAAAAACAAATAACGCTTACAATATTTTGTTACATGTATAGGGAATGGCTGAAGATTTTCTTCTGTTGGCATATATCTGTATTGTTTCGAAGTTTCAGTTTGAGACTGTTTCCATTGGTTTTGTAGTTTCTACAACTGTCAACAGTCACTGAAGCCGGCAGTGTATCAAAATTATATGGCTTGTCTACTTTGTCAAAGGTCAAAGAGTTGCTGATTCCCAGGAAAATGGATCTTCTCTTTTGGGGCAGGTCCAAGCTATTGTATCCCTAGAAGCCAAATTTCAAACTTTACTGAAGCACCCTAAATGTGGTGTCATGTTAAAGCTGAATTATTGAAGTTTCAGATTTTCATAATTTTTTTGAATTGTTTTGCCTATTCGAACAATTACAGCCGGCTAATTTGCATAAATTCAAATTGCAGTGTGACGTACGGGACA